>JAVSCE010013842.1:0-47762 GCA_032199065.1 Smutsia gigantea
TTCCTATACCTTAAGAAGTACTACTGAAAGCAAAACCAAAACGCCACTGTTCCCTACTAAATCTCCATCTGCAACCATTACACAATTCATAAAATACAGGCTAGTTCCTCTGTTGAACTAATTAATGTTTCAGCAGACCCACAAATATGGTTGGCCTTGGATGACAAAGGTTCCCTGATATCACAAGAGTGGTATTTATTAATTCACAGTATAAATTAAAAAAAACATATCTAAAAATAAACACTGCGTACCACACTAAGTATGTACATGGTATAGTAAGTATAAGCCCCTTTAGACCAAGATATAGAAGTTTCTGTATGGAATGGGATTCAGTTTTAATTTCTCAGGGCAGATGTTAAGTTGAACCATAGACATTCTGTGTTCCATGGTCCTTCCAAAGCCAACTAAGCAAATACTCAGGACAAGAGGCAAGAAAAGTGATTCAGCCAGTTTCTAGTAGCTGATCTACAGTCAATAGGTAAGGAGGGTTCTGTTATCATACCAAACTTTAAAAATGCTCATACTGAAATTATTATATCTAGTCAAAATCAAGACTAGAAAAGCACCAACTTCTTACATAAGTAGCTGCATCAAAAATACCAATTAAAGTTGCTCTTACATTGCATTTACAATAAGCTCCCTGCTACCTCTAAATCAATAGGCTGTTCAAAAAAAATCACACCAGATTGTTCTAAACAAAAGTCAAACCAAGTCAAGACTTCTCAGGCTTCCTTGGAGTTTAAAAGCTCTCTAAAAGGCAAATTCTTTGGGCATATGCTGGCTGTCTGACACAGAGAACTCTGAAAACGTAACCTGGGATGTCTTCTGTTTGGAAGAAAAGGCTGTGAAGCTCAGCAGATTCCAATTTGGATACCAAGGAAACAAAGTCACTACAGAATGAGGATCCAACTGATCCAAGAGCTTCCACTGGCTCATTATTTTTCTTGTAGTGTGTAGATGAATTCAAAAATTTCAAGTACAAAACAGACCACGTGTATTAGGCAACTCAGGTCTCATTCTTTGTTTCTTCTGGCTACAAGTACCAAATCAGAGAGAACCGGCCTTTTCAAAGCAGACAATTCATCACAGCTTGGACTGAGAGCTCAGGTCCTTTACATAAAAGTGGTTTTAAATAATCACTGATGCTTGGGAAAGCAAACTGTGCATCTGAGAAACAACAGGGTATATCTAGCTGCCCTGATGCAGTTTATGAATAGAAGAAGAGGTGACAGATTTGCTGAATGAAGCCCCTGACTGAGGAAATACACAGAGAAGTATGGTTTCCTGAAATCATTAAAAAAAACGCCACACTTTAAGAAAAATTTAAAATTTGTTCTTAGCTATTACTTCATTAACAACTTAATTTGGTTCTAGTCAGCACTCCTATTTTAACTGTCTCTTACAGTAAAGTAGTGGTAATAGTTGGCAGGAATGTGGCCCCTATTTGCCTGCACTATAGATTTTGCTGAATAAAGGCAAGAAATCTGTTTATTCCACCACTTTCTTATTCACCAGCTATTTTCTGTCTATGATGTAGGTCCTGGCAGGCAGCAAAAATGATAGTTATGTCTTGTGTAAATCATACCACCCAGCAGAGTAGCATGAACAAAACCAATGATCTATAAATACCTCTCTGCTAACTTACAGAAGGACAAAAACTTGGTATGACTTCAAAATTTCTACCTTTAAAACAATGACATGGCAGAAGTCATTATTAGCACAGTGCCATAAATGTGCTTCCTTAAAGCTTACATCTGGATGCTGGATTCTTTTTTCAAATTCCAGCATGGTGAAGGCTGCTGTCCACTGTAGGTACTGGGAATCCTACACAGGCTCTTTTGACAGATTTTATAAAAGCAGATAAACTGTTCTTAAGACCATAAACCCTATAGTCTAACAAAGAGCTTACCTAATAAGAAATGTTCCTGACATCCAGAAATCACCTGACAGCCAATATTTTATTGAAATTTCTAAGAGCATAAAAGAAAAAAGACTTTCAGCTATGATGAATATATCTATGGCATTTAAAAATCCTTCCCAAGAGGAGGAGGACTGGGTAGCCAAGAGACAAGGGTGGGAGGGAGACTATCACTGAACTTTTTCTGACATTCGAGTCCCATGAACTATTATGTAATCAAATTAGTAAATACATTAAGATTTTAAAAAATAAAAGTAAAAAGCAGAATTGCTACAGGATCTCTGAGATGCTAAGTTCCGGAAAGGAGGGACTGGCAAGGCACAGCCATTCAAAGGAACAAATACTCACAGCCGAAGCTCCTCAAAGGACTTCACTGAGTAGAGCGGGGAGTTTGGGTCCCGCTGCAGGACTTCCACCTGGTTTGTGTTATCCACAAGGTTGCTTCTGATCAGCTTGTTGAGTAAGGACTGGGCAGCTCTGTCCTCTGTCAAAGAGAAACCAGATTTTCTTCACAGTCATCTTGTAAACCCCACCCTTGGGAAACTTCTCTCTCTCCAACTCTGCAACAGCACCTGGGCAGCCAAGCATGGCTGGAGAAAAACAGCCACTGACAGATCTCACTGTAAATTCCTGACCACTAGGTTCAAACAGGCCAAGCTGCCCAGGGAGTCTTTTATTTGTCTACACTCCATTCATTCCCTCTTCTCCTCCTCAGACCTCCACCTATACCTTCTCTCTTCATGAACCTGTATTCCCTCCACAGTGTCACTCATTTGATGACCCCGTTTCTACCTTCATTAAGAAGAAAAATCATCAGAAACACTTTCACACACTGAAACGAGACACCTACACTCCTGCCTGCATTTGTGCACATTCTCCACTCCCCTCTTGTAACTCCGATGACAGCTGGGGCTGGGGTCCACAGGCTAGCCACTCCACTTGCCCAGCAGTTTCCATCCCTTCTTGACTACATGCGTATTTCTCCCGACACTCACCCTCTCTCTCGCATTACTAGTTTCTTTCTCCACTGGAGCCTTCCCACCAGCACGTGAACATGTTTTAACATCTCTCATCATAAACATGATTCTTCTTTACTCCACATCCCCATCCAGTTCTTGCCCCATTTCTCTGGTCCTCTTCACGGAACATTCCCTAAAAAGGCCATCTGTGCTCAGTGTCTCCACCTCCTCTCCCCCCACTTCTCTGTTCAATGTACACTGAACAGGCTTTTTAATTTAACTTCCCCACTTGACCTCAATAGCCCTTGTGGAGCTCACCAATGACTTCTATACCACTAAATCAATTGAGCAGTCAATTTTCAGCTCTTCTTAATCAACTTATTACCTATGTTTGGCCCTTTACTTTGAAACATGTTCTACTTATGGCTTCTAGGGAGCCACTCTCTTTCAGGTTTCCTTCTAGCTCATGGACTGCTTCTCAGTCCCCTTTGCTGATTCTGCCTCATCACCTTGATCTTACTACTCAGACTGCCTCTGGCTCCAGAAAGAAAGGCAAGTCTGAGTCACTCTGTCTCTTGCTACAGTGTTTCCAAGAGTAGTTACCTTTCTCTTCTTCATCTGTTTTCTCTGTAGTAGCACTGGTTTTGACAATACCTACACAAGAAAACAGTTGTCATAATCAGGAGGACAAACACCAAACCCCTCCAAAAGGTGGGACAATGGAAATACTAAACCTTATTTAAGTGATCAAGATGCAAATATTTGGCATTTCTTTAGGTTTAATGATTTTTACTCATAGAAAGTTTCAAAGTGCATAAGAAAAATTTGAATTTCTAGAAATTTTGGCTGACTTCAGAGTGACTGGAATATGTCACCTCTGATTTACTTATCCTAATTTAAAACATAGCATTATGTTAGCAAACACAATCAGACATGAGAAAGAAAACAAAGGTATTAAAAATTAAGAGGTCATAAAAATTAAGAGGTAAAATGGTAACTTTTTGTAGATATGATTCTAAGCCTGTAGGACAAAGAGTAGCAACTTAAAAATGACCATAAAATAAGATACCTCTGTAAAAGATAAAAAAGCTAGATACAAAATACAGATTAGTACCTTTCATAAATATAGATATAATAGAAAAGATTCTATTTATAATAGCACTAAAAAGATCTAAAAACTAAATAGCAACTACTACACCTAGAAATAGTCAACAAAAAATACGTAAGACTTATATGAAGAAAAGTTTAAAATCATAAAATAATGAAAAGATGTATAGTTAAAGCCAATAAAGCGGAATTCTAAGGTATTCACTTAACCCAAAAAAGAAGGCAGGAAAAGAGAGGTAGAGAAACAAAACATGGGAAGACAAACTGAAAGCAAATAGTAAAATTGCTAACGAAACCCACCATATTAATAATTACATTAAATGTAAACGGATACAAGGAAAAGAAAAAAAAAGGCTTCTAAACTGGTGAGGAAGAAGTAAAACTGTCACCATTTGAGATGATGTGACAGTATATGGACAGAACCCTAAGGACACAAAAACTGCTACAATAAATGAATTCAGTAAAATTTTGGATATAAAATCAATATACAAAAATCTGTTGCTTTTCTATACACCTATCAGATGTATAGAAACTATCAGAAACAATAATAAACTATCAGAAAGAGAAAATTAAGAAAACAACCCATTAATGATTACAAAAAGAATAAAATACCTAGGAATAAATTTAACCAAGAAAGTGAAAGACCTGTATATTGAAAACTATAAGACATTAATTAAAGAAACCGAAGATGACACAAGTAAATGGAAAACACAGTCCATGCTCATGGGTTGGAAGAATCAATATTGTTAAAATGTCCATACTACCCAAAGCAACCTACAGATTCAATGCAGTCCTCATCAAAATTTCAATGGCATTTGTCACAGAAGCAGAATAAACAACACTAAAATTTGTATGGGAATACAAGACCCTGAATAGTCAAAGAAATATTAAGAAGAATAAAGCTGGAGACATCATGTTCCCTGATGTCAAATTATATCACAAAGCTATAGTAATTAAAACAGTATGGTACTGGCATAAAGACAGACACATAGATCACTGCAACAGAACAGAGTCCAGAACTAAACCCACACATATGTGGTCAATTAACAAAGGACCCAAGTGTAGATAATGGGGAAAGGACAGTCTCATCAAAAACTGTGTTGGGAAAACTAGACAGCCACATGCAAAAGAATGAAACTGGGATACTTCTTACACAATATACAAAAATTAACTTGAAATGGATTAAAGACTTGAACATAAGGCCTGAAACCATAACACTCCTAGAAGAAAACAGATGGTAAACTCCTTGACATACATCTTGGTGATAATTTTTTGAATCTGACACCAAAAGCAAAGATAACAAAAGCAAAAATAAACAAGTGAAATTATACCAAACTAAAAAAGTTCTGCATAGCAAAGGAAGCCATCAACAAAATAAAAAGGCAACTTACTGTATGGGAGAATGTATTCACAAAGATATATCTGACAAGGGGCTAATATCCAAAAAATATAAAGAACTCACACTAATCAAGACCAACAAAACAAATGACCCAATTAAAAAATGGGCAAGAGGACCTGAATAGATGTTTTTTCCAAAGAAGACATACAGATGGGCAACAGGCATATGAAAAGATGCTCCACATCACTAATCATCAGAAAAATGTAAATCAAAACCATAATGAGATATCACCTCACACCAGTCAGAATGACCACCATCCAAAAGACAAGAAATATCAACTGTTGGGTGAGGGTGTGGAGCCAAGGAAACCCTCCTACACTGTTGGTGGGAATGTAAATTGGTGCAGCCACTATGGAAAATAGTGTGAGGGTTCCTCAAAAAATTGAAAATAGAAATACCATACAGCCCAGTAATTCCACTTTTAGGAATTTATCTGAAGAAAACAAAATCACTTGAAAGGATATATGCAACTCCTATGTTTTGAGATTCCTCAAAAAAACAAAAATAGAGCTACCATACAATCCAGCAATTCCACTTCTGGCTATTTATCTGAAGAAAACAAAAACACTAACTCAGAAAAGTACACAAAGCCCCATGTTCACTACATTATTTACAACAACCAAGATACAGAAACAACCTAAGTGTCCATCGATGGATGACTGGATAAGGAAATTGTGGTATGTGTATATACACACACACACACATACAGACACACACACACGAATATATTCGGCCATAAAAAAAGAATGAAATCTTGTCATTTATGACAAAATGGATGGACCTCCAGGGCTTTATGCTAAGTGAAATAAGTCAGAGAAAGACAAATACCTTATGATCTCTCTTTATTTGTGGAACCTAAAAAAAAAAAAAAGAAGACAAAAAACAAGGTCATAGGTACAGAGAACAGATTGGTGGTTACCAAGGTGAGGGGTTGAGGGTAGGAGGAAAGGGTGAAGGGAATATTAAAAAAGAAAAGTAAATGGATAAGATACACCAATTAAAAAGATTACTAGAATGGGTAAAAAAGCAAGATCCAACTGTAAGCTGTCTACAGGAAGCACACTTTAAATATAGACACAAAAAAGCTAAAAGTCGGTGAATGGACAGAGATATATCATGCAGCCAGTAAGCATAAGAAGGATAGAGTGGCTGCAGACTTCAAGACAAAAAGCATCACCAGAGAAAAAGAGGAGTATTTTCAATAAAAGTATCCATTCATCAGGAAGACATAAATGTGTATATAACTGATAACAGATCTGTAAAACACAAGAGGCCAAAATGGACAGAATTAATGGGAAAACCAGACTATTTCACAACTGTAGTTGGAAATTTGAAGACCCCTCCTTCAAAAACTGAAAGAAACCAAAAAACAAACAAGACGTAGAAGATCTAAAACAATACTATCAAGTGCACCAGCCTAATTGTTATAGACACTGTACATAATAACCGCAGAACATATATTCTTTTCAAGAATTCTTGTTAACCCAAAACTGTGCCTCCTTTTGGATTAATCACCGAGATAGTTCATACGCTGGGCCACAAAAGACTAAATAAATTGAAGTGGACTGAAATCCTACAGGCTATACTTTCTGATCAAATGAGGTTAAATTAGAAATTAACAAGACATCTAGAAAACCTCCAAGCATTGGAAATTAAGCAACAAACTTCTAAATACTCCATGAGTCAATGAAGAAGTCACAAGGGGAAAACAAGGTATTTTGAATTGTATGCTGAAGAAGAAAAGTAAATAGAAGGAATCAATGGAGAGAAGACATCAATGAAATCAAAAACAAGCAATAAGGAAAATTAGCATTGCCAAAAGTGGATTCTCTGAAAAGATTTAAAAAATCTGATAAATCTTTAGGTAGACTCAACACGAAAAAAGGGAACACAAGGTACAAATACTAGAAAGGAAAGCAGTGATATCACAGATCATGCAGTTACTAAAATATTCCTAAAGGGCATAGAAAGGGATCTGAAAAAAGTGGAAAGACATGCCATAGTTTTTAAATAAAACTCAACAGCACATAAATATCAAATTATAAATGCAAAATGGTCCCAGTAGAAATACCAAGAGATTGTTTTTTCTTAAAACTGGTTGGGTTGGTCCTAAAAGAGTATGTATGGAAACTAAACCATAATAGCCAGGAAAACTCTGAAAAAGAGCGATGAGTGGAGAACAGCATTTCCAGACACTAAAACATGTCATAATGCTTCAGTAATGAGGAATATGATTCTGGTACATGAATATGCAAAAGAGACTGATAGGATAGATGAGAAAATGCAGAATTTAGTCTATTATACAGGTGACTATCAAACTAGACAGAAAAAATGGACTATTAAAAAATGGCACAGAAACAAATTTATGTAGCCATCTGGATATAAAAAAGGTGAAACACATTAGAAAAACACAAGTTGGAGGCATAATTCTCAAATTATTTCAAGATAAATTCCAAAAGGATTAAAAACTGTCTCAATTCCAGAAACAATACTGTGAAAGACTGCTATATCTGATTGTATAAAAATGTTTGCAGAGCAGAAATACACAAGAAACAAAGAAAAAAGACAAACTGGTAATAGTATTAGCAACTTATATCACAGTTAAAGAGTTAACCTAAAAATATGAAAAGTTCTTCATATTTAGAGGAAAGATAAAAAAATCCAATAGAAAAATGGGCAAATGATACAAAAAAAATCACAAAAAGGAAACAGAAATTCTTGTATTAATTAGACTTATGAAAAACATTCAACCTGCATGAAACACAAATTAAAATACATTATGTCAATCTGCCATTTTTCTACCTACCAGATCAGCAAGATTCCAAGTTTGCAACTAAAATTTCAGTGCTGAGGGTGCAGGGAAAACAGACACTCTCATGCTTTGCTGATGGAAGTATAAGTTGGTGTAATACTAATAGAAGGTACCTTGAAAATACTGATAAAAATTACAAACGCATATACTTTTGAGCAATCAAATCCACTTTTGGGGACGTTATCCTGCAAACACAGTGGCATACATATGAAAAGATTTAAGTTCATAGTTATTCCATGAAGCACTGTTTATAACAGCAAAAGAATGGGACCAACCCAAATATTGATCAATAGGTAACAAGTTAAATAACTGATGGTGTATCAACATAATGCAATACTACGAAGTTATAAAAAAGAGTTCAAGAACTCCATGTACTGACATGGAAAGCTTGCCAAGGTATGTTGTTAAGTCAAAAACATAAGTACACCGTGTATGTATACTAAACCACCTTTTGATTAAAAAAGAAAACCTGTCTTTGTATTTGCTCTGCATAGAAACACTCTGGAAGAATATTAAAAATCCAGTAATGGTGGTTACTTATAGGACAGGGTGGTGGTGTTCTGGGTTGAACTGTGTCCCCCTCCACACCCACCCTCCAAATTCACAGGTGAAGTCTTACCTCAGTACCTCAGCATGTGATTTTATTTGGAGAGAGGGTCATTACAGATATAATCAGTTAAGATGAGGTCATTAGGGCGGGTCCTGATCCAACAGGACCAGTGTCTTTTCAAAAAAGGGATATAAGGACATAGACATCCACACAGGGAACATCATGTGAAGATGAAGGCAGAGAGGAGGTGATGCTTCTACAAGCCAAGGACCACCAAAGATGGCCAGCAAACCACCAGAAGCTAGGAGTAGATTCTTCCTCAGAACCTTCAGAAGGAACCAACCCTGCAGACATTTTGCTCTGGGGCTTCCAGCCTCAAGAACTGTGAGACTACATTCTGTTGTTTAAACCCTCAGCCTGTGATACTCCTGTCACAGCAGCACTAGCAAACTAATACAGATGGGGAGTGAGAACTGTGTAAATGGTGGCCCAGGGTGGGAAGGAGGCCTTTTACCTGTTTATACTTCTTGGTTTTAAACCCAAATTAACTTTTCAAAGAATGAAATAAAAAATTTTTAAAGAAACATTGTAAGTGAATAGTGGCAGTACAATCTGATGATTTTTGATAAAAAGTCAGAGGCTAGAAAAAAATCTGGAAAACTAACATGTCCCTGTTAGTAATGAAACTGAATTTACTGGTTCTCAAATTCAGTGTTGTCATTTGCCAAACATTATGTTAAATGAAAGCTCCTTTTCACATTGCAGCTATGAGTGCAAAGCAGAAGTGCACGTGCAGCTTATATCTAGCTTATGGTCATTACAAGTGACTTACCATTGGTATCTGGTTTGACTTTCTCTTCCTTGATTTGCAAATTACTCATCTAAATGTGAGTAAGAGGAAACAAGAGTTAAGCAGGGGACCCAATCAAAGAGATTCCTTTGAGCAAAGATAAGTTCTGTAGTGAGTCTAGTAGGAACTAGTTCAGCACCTATATTCAGGGAGTTGGTTTGTCCTGCAAAATTGCTAAAACCCTGGATGAAAACACAATTTCATATATCTTCAAAAGCCTTAAAAGGAGACTTTCTGGAGGAGGATGAAACGTAATAGTTGGGAGAAAAAGTATGACAGCAGTCTCAAAACTCGGCTTTTCTTCCAACTATGCTCTTTCTAGAACTTCTAACCTTCATTATATCCGCAATATCCTTTCAATGGCACAAACACTCACAGTTCCTTTCTAGACACAGTGAAGAACAATACCACCTAACTCTGAGACAGGGGCCTTGGGTGTAGTCAGAGTAGGGTGAGGGCCTCTGGAAAAAGCAAGGCAGGATATTTACAGTCAAAGTAATGTAAGTACATGCAAGGGAACCCCCTACCAAAACTCTGTGTTAAAATGAAGCTCTAGAGTAATTCTTCGGTGAGATCAGTTAATATTCCCCAGATAAAAGAAAGCAGCCCATGTTTTTATTATGCTAATCGTTTGTAATCATGTGTAAGATTCACCTTAGGATGCTAAAGGCCCAGGCCTATGTGCTGTCTTTCCTCCTTCAGATCTGATGAAGTGATTTGCAAACTGAGCAACTAATTTAGCATGCAGACCCAGTTGTAAACAACATAATAAAAGGAAGGAAAGATTCCACCTTAAAGGTAAGATTGCATTTTAACACCCAGGAAGTTTAAGAAGATTCTTAACTTACTCTATAGCAAACAATACCTCAGCCAACCTTGGGGGCTGGGCAGGTGGTCTTGTTTGATATGCTCCCAGACCAAGACACCAGTATCTCAGGGAAAAATCAGAGCAGTAAATTTCTTGTGTTAAGTTAATTTTAAATATTCAGGGACCACTCAACAAGTCCACACCCCTAAGCCCTTTATCACATTCCCAACTACCTATAAAACCCCTAGACAATGCACAACTACGGGCTCTCTTGTCCCCTCCTGGCGTAAGCCAGGAGCTCTGTCCTCTCACTTTCTCTCTAAATAAAAGCCTCTCCCTGGCTCTCCTACCTTGAGTGTTTGCTAAGTTCATTCTTCAGCTCCGCAAACAAGAACCCCAGCATCAACTCTATCAAATAAGCTCTGTTCTCTTTAGCCCCCAAACCCACACCATACTAAAGCCACGCTTAGCAAATAAATTAGTCTTCTTGTCTTATCAACCACCTCTGCTGTAAGTTAGGAAAAAAGTTATTTATTATGATTCAAGAATTGACAAACCCAAGTTCCTGACTTGAAAATATTTCAGAAACCTCAACAAAAGCTTTCTCACTTATTTTGGTCACTAGTCCTAATCAATACAAACTTGCTTATAATGGCATAAGAGATTGCAAGCACAGCAATCATTTTTAAATTTGTAACAAAGTCTCTAACTTCATAAGAACTATTGTTTCTATTTAGTATTAAGAATGAGGGTGTGTATAAAGGTGGTATTATAAAGGTATGTTGTCAGGCTGTGAGAAATACCCTAACTCAAGCCCTAGGCTCCATGCCCTGCCCCCAAGATCCCTGAACTGATGCTATCATTCATTAGCCACTAATATTTCCTGAGGGCTTCTCTTCACCCTTCCTTCAACTGACCCTGTTCCTGGTCTTTGGGAAAAGGAAGTCCACCTTTACACAATAGGCATATCCATCTCATTCCTTTAGAAACCAGGTTGTCCAGAGAAAAATCAGATTAACATACTTCTGGGAGTGGACACCCATTGCCTGAAGGCCAATGGGAAGGTTGGCACACATAAGGGAAGTTATGTTATCATAGAACTTATCCACTGGGAGTCTGGAATTTTAATACATGCTAGGCAGAGGGGACTTTGTGCAGCCTCACAATAAAATCCTGAAGCGTGGAGTTTCTAATGAGCTTCCTGGACAATACTTTACATGTGTTGTTAGTCTTCTGCTGGAGTATGTAACTCTACTGGAAGAGGACTCTTGGAAGCTCGTGCCTAGTTTCCTCTGGACATTGCCCCATGCTTGTGGGAAAACTGAAGTGCCTATGGCCAGGATCCTCAGCTGAACCTAAACTACTTGACGATGTAATTGGCCTGCTGCTAGGCTACTGCTTCCACACCCTAGGCAATAAGCTATTATTGACTGAGTCACTATATAAAGAACTGCTCTGCAGAGGCAGAGATAAGGAGGATTACAGACCTGCAGACTGTTGGATGCAGACATAATTCTAGTGCTCAACCTATCCAGGGGGAACAAAGCCGGGTAATAAACCATTTTACCCCAAGAATGTTCCATTGTCATTCCTCGGTCTCACTGAATTCATAGTGAACTTGTCTGGGGCTGAAACCCATTGGCAAGACAATGTTCCTTTTCCTTTCACTAATTTTGGCTTCCGTTTTTCCATTGTTAATATATCATAGCTATGAGTACAACTATATGCTGAGTCCTGTGAGTCCTCCTAGGAAATCACTGAATTGGACAACTCTTGGGGACTCCCAATACAGGTACTTACCAAGATGTCCTCCTTACCTCAAATTTATAGCAGCCAGACCCACACTCATTGTCTGCCATACCAAATCTGCTCTTCCTCCCACTTCCCTAATCCCGTTATAAGCACTTTACTAATAGCATCTGTGGGATCCAAGCTGCAAATGGGAATCTTTGCCTTTATCTCTCCTTTCTCCTTTTTTCTAACTCCTGCCCATTACACCGCCACATTTATCTCTTGAATCCATCCCTTCATCTTTACTTCCACTGCCCAACATAAGCTTCTATCTCTGGGCTATTAAAGTCACTTCCACACCAATCTCCTTTCCTTCAGACACCATTCCTAATATATTCTGCTCTGCAGTCTGATAAATCTCGAGAGCTCTTAGAACTAATCTTGTCAGTATCCTTTTTAAAAATCCCCAAACCCACCAGGTAAAGCCTTTCCTCGTTAGGTCCAAAGTAGACTCCCTACAGTATTTTCTATACAGTTCCTACCACAACCCAATAATCGTAAAATGCAGCAAAAATGACTTCTGATTCCTGTTCTCTAGGTAAGTCTAGCATTTTTGTGCATCCTCTTCTAAAATGCCTTTCACCTCCACGTCTATCTTAAATACCCCGTTTTCTAATACCCAGCTCAAATGCAGATTATCTTCACAAGGGATTTCTATACTTTTCCTACTTATAAACATTCTCTCCCCACTCACAGCTCACCTATCACATTATTTTTCCCATTTTTACAGCACTTCCCACATTCTTGCCTTCCCAACTAGACTGTAAAGCAGAGGTCTTCCTGTACTCTGGATTTAGGGCATTTCAAATGTCTGAAAAACCGACAATCTACCCAAAGTAATAAAGGGTGACAAGAAGAAATGTTAACTTAGGCATTTAAAAAATTATAAAACACAACTACAAAAAAATACTCTTAAAATAAATAATCCATTTTCACTAAACAAACCTAAATATAAGAACAGAGAGAACAGAATATAAAACCCAGTTTACACTTTAATTACTTTCGAATTGAATTGATTTTCATTAATCAAAGAACCTGCATAAGAAACTAAATGTCACTTTAAACATCAATGAAACAATCTGTAGTGCCTCCCACCAACATCTGCAGTAGATTGAAACACAAAATCTACACCTGAATCTGTTATTCTGCACAGAACTATAAACTGCCAACCATGTTAAGCACGGATCTTTAAAAAAAAAAAAAGTTAAAATAACAGTAGCACAGTATCAACTCAGAAAACAGATGAATCAGCATCTCATTGTGTCTTTCTTTACAACAGTCCCCACTGAGAAAGAGGTGCAATACAGGAAAGAGTATGCAAAGTGGGGACAGAATTGCCACAGGATAAAAAAGTTTTTAACTGGCCCAGGCGTACAAAAGCTCGATATTAGTCTCTTTAGCACTAGGCGCGAATCAAGGCTAAGTGGTTTCCCAAGGCAAACTCTAGGGGCCCGAGGGCCACAGGCCTGTCCAACCCGGTGGCTCCCTGGGCTCGAATCAGGGTCCGCAGGGAGCTGAAGCCACTGACCGACTTGACAGCCGCTTCCTGCTCGTCCACTGCCAGGGCCCACGAGTCGGTGGCCATGGTCCGGAGGAGAAAGTAGGCCCCCTCACGAAAAAATTCACCGCACAGTTCTCCAATACCCGATCTGCGCCCGCCTGCGGTGTGAGACGTCACCCACGTGGGCCGGAGGCGGCAGGGCGCGGACGTGACGCCACTTCCGTCTGGCGCTGACGTCCCCATCCCGCGTCCTGCCGAGGCTGTCCTCCGGCGTCCCCTCCTGTTTGGGTGTAGCATATCTGGTATCTCCATTTTACAAGTAAGGAAATTGAAGTTTAGAGAAGTTCACTCTCCCAAGATCATATGGCCTAATATGTGGTAAATCTGGGATTTGAAGTCAGGGCAACCAATTCCAGAAAGCGCTGGGCGACAAAACCATAAACCGAGGCGGAGGGGCTGGCTGTCTTGGGATCTGGGACTTGACCGGCACCTTCTAGTTGAAAGGGCGAGCCCGCCAGTCAGCGGAAGGCACTAGTCCTCCCAGGGCACTTTCTTACTGGCATTTGGGCCTGAATCCGGCTGACACGCTGACAGGGTGAATTTGAACTGCGGCTGGTGTGGAATGGCCTGAACACATGATGGTTCTGTCTCTATCACTCAACCGTGGGCCCCATGAGCAGGGACCTTTCCTGTTTTGCTCACCACTGGCTTCCCAGCACGTCGCCCATAGCAGGGGCACAATAAAAAATGTAGGATTAGGCTTACTAAACTGATGGACAGTGACTGCAATGAGGTGGGGGGGGGGGGGAACTCGATAATACGGATGAATGTAGTAACCACATTGTTTTTCATGTGAAACCTTCATAGAGTGTACATCAATAATACCTTAATAAAAAAATGTAGGATTAGGGAGTGAGCGAATCAGATGACTTAGTAATCGGCAAATAGCCGTCTCTTAATAATCATGCCAAGTTCTGTGGCGTCATAATTCGTCTGAATGGGTGCAGGGGCCCACAGTGCTTACGCTTGCAGTGGGAGCGGGCATGATAGGATGACGATTACTCTCAGAACTACAGCCCCTTCTCCCTCGTGGTGATCCACTAACTAAGGGAGGCAACAGGAGGGAGGGGCTGGGGAAGAGGTAAGGATTTAGAAAGATAACTTAGAAATAATGGCAGGGGCCAGACCAAGTTTGCATTTGACCCACAAAGATCAAATGGCTAATCTATAAGAAAAAAGCTTTTAAAAAATTGCATGAAAATGTATAGCACAGAGAAGACAAGTAGTGACTCTATAGCATCTTACTACACTGATGGACAGTGACTGTAATAGGGTATGTAGTGGGGACTTGATAGTGGGGGGAATCTAGTAACCACAGTGTTGCTCATGTGATTGTATATTAATGATACCAAAATAAACAATTGCATGAAAAAGTGACAGCATACATTTTAAAGAAAATATGTTAAACATATTCCATTTTCATTTGTTAACACACATGAAGAGAGCAGATTTCGCTGTGCAGCACGTCCTGCTGACAGCTAGGAATTTAGTGATTATTGATTTAGACATATTTCCTACCCTTACTGGCAAATACAGCCTAGCAGTTAAGAAGGTGGGCTCTAGAGTCAGACTGCCTAGCCATGAAGCCTGCCTTGCTACTTGCTAGCTATATGTTGTAGGACAAATTATCTAACCTCTCTGTGCTTGTTTCCTCATCTGTAAAACGAATCAACACATTTTAAATAGGAGTAGATAAAAGTTCATTTATTTAAGTTAATCCACTTATCAAAGTGAATCCATGAAGACCTTCAGAAGGTTGCTGACACAATGTGGATAAGGGAGGTATAGGGCACTAGGGGAGATTATGCAGGGGAATGAAGCACACCTTCCTGAAGAAGTGATTTTTACCAGTGAAATAGGAAGGACTAGGAAGAGCGAACAAGAAAGGGAAGGACTAGGAGAAGAGTTCCAAATAGAGGTGTAACCATGGTAGCGGCTGTACCTGGTCACAAGTTATTTGTAAGCAACTTGGTGGAGGGGCCAGGTTTCCCCTCAGGCTCCTCCCAAAAAAGGTTATCCAAGTCTCCCGTGCTCTGCTGGGGAGGATGACTTTGAGAGATCAGGACTTGGAACAGGTGACTGGCCACAGGTGATGCCCTGGAGTGGAGCAAAGGCAGTGACCTCTGAACTTCCACTCTGCTCCCCGACCACCGGCAGCATCAAAGGCTCCTGTTATTACTTACCTTCTGTGTTTCCCCACGCCCATCTTAGCTAGAACCCTGGAGGAAATTTCACCTTACCCTTCAGTCCTAGCAGTTTCTTTGAATTTTTGTTTCTCCTTCACAGTGGGTTGGGGGAGGAAATATGGTCTCAGATGAGAAATTGGGGAGGGATGTGCACAGGATCACCAACTTCTCTGAGACATAGCCCAGCACAAGAGCAAATATCAAACAGTGGAGGTGGAACAGAGTACACAGGGGAAAGTAAAGCAAGTAAGGCTGGAGAGTGGAGCCGACTCTTGGTCTGGAGAGCCTAACTCACACCATGTTGCCCAGTCTGCTCTTAAGGAAAAAGGAAGGGGGGGGTGATATGGGAGGAGAGTGGGATAATCAGACTCGTGTCAAATGACCACACTGGTTGCTGTGTGACAAATGACCTGCAGAAAAACCTGACTGGAGGCAGGAGCACCTGTTAGGAAGCTAGACCAATGACAGTGGGATCTAGATCAGAGCGAATTCAAGAAATAGTAGATTGAACCATGTGAAGTGCTGCTTTTATAGGTCAACAAAGGTCAAGTGGTGGCATTTGGTTCAACCCAATAGAAGGTACAATTAATAGCTGTTGTGGATTAAAAATGGCCACACATTTTAAGCTCCTCCCATCAGGAGATGGTTTATTTCCCCACCCATGGAATCTGGGCTGGCCTTGTAATTTGCTCTGACTGAAAGACTGTGACAGAAGTGCATTAGGGGTGTTCTGAGCCAAGACTTCAAGAGAACTTATAGCTTCCACTCTCTTCTATTGGAACCCAGAGACTGCCTACCATGCTGTGAAGATGAAAGATATGTGGAGGGACCAGCTGTCTCAGCTGAGCCCAGACACCAGCCAGGAGGATGCAGCTGCATGAGTGAGCTGGAGAGACTAACAGAGCTACCCAGGCAACCATCAGAATGGTGAAAAAGACTAAGTTGTTTTAAGCCATTGTTTTGGGGTGATTTGTTAACAGCAACGGATAATAGATACAAAAGGACTTGATTATTGGTTGGGAGGCAGGGGGAGAGAATTCGCAATGAACCCAGGTTTCTGGCTTGAGCAACAGACAACTGTAGTGCCATGAGGTAGCTAGAGGAAGAGCAAAGAGCAGAAGGTGGGTTTGCTGGAGCAGTGGTGTTCAGTGGTAGTACGACACAATGGGTTCAATTTTGGATATGTTGATTCAGGATTGCTTGAAGACATCCAAAATCCAAGTGTCGTGTGGCCAGTTATTTCTTTGACCCTGGAGTTCAAGAATTGAGTCTTGGTAGGTATAGATTTGGGAGTCTCCAGCAGAAAGAAAAGAAAGCCATAGGCATGAACAACATTGTGCATGGTAGAGAACAGGGAAGAAATGGCCCCAAGACAAAGCTGTTGAGGAAGTCACATGTAATAGGTGAATAAAAAAGCCTGCCAAGGAGACTGAGGAGTGGCCAGAAAGAAGGAAAACCAGTAGTCCCAGGAGAGGGGTTAGAGGGATTGTCCAGTGTTAAACACTACTGAGGTAAGTATGGTAACTAAAAAGTGTTTTTTTGATTAGCAACATGTAGGTCATTGGTGTCCTTGGATAAAGCTATTTCTGAGGAGGAATGGGGGCAGAAGTCGGGCTGCAGCAGGATACGGAGTGGGACTCAGTGTGTAGAAGCAACTTCTACAAGATTTTTGGCCATCAAGAAGAAATGCTAAGGCTGGAGAAGAATGAGGAATAGAGGGAGGCTGGAATTTTAAATATGAAATAGGTATGAACATGTTAAGTACCAAGAGCAAGAGTTAATAGGTGAACCTTGAGGACAGGATAGTAAGTGAAATAAGCCAGTCACAAAAAGACAAATACTGTGTGATCCACTGATAAGAAGCACTTAAGAACAGTCAAAGTCATAGAGACAGAAAGTAGGATGGTGGTTGCCAGGGGCTAGGGGGAGTTAGGTCATGCGGAATTATTGTTTATTGGGTATAGGGTTTGTTTTGCAAGATGAAGTTACAGAGATGGATGGTGGTGATGGTTGCACAACATTCTCAATTTATCTAATACCACTGTACACTTAAAAATGGTTAAGATGGTAAATTTTGTTATGTTTTTCTACACACAGAAGCACTGGAAAAGTTGGCGGGGGGAAACTAGCTAATGGGGTAGGAGAGGTCCAAAATACGAGGGAGAGTTAAGTCCAAGAGAGGATTTGATGGAGCAAGTCCTTTAAAAGACACTGGAGAGGGAATCTGGAGCCCTGGTAGAGGAGGGAGAGTTCCGGAAGGATAGGTGTGCTTGAAAGTCTGGTGGCAGAAGGTTGAAGGAGTTTCCTTGTTTGGCCATTTACTTGGAACAGGGAAATTATTTGTTGACAGCTGAGGTGGACAATGATGTTGGAAGTCTGAAGGGAGTAAAACTCTTGAAATGGTCACTGGACAGAGATGGGGAGTTAACCGGAAAGGACTAGTGACCCATGAGGCTGGAGGTGCTCTGGCTTTCCCCCAAAGTTGTCCCCTCTGTTGAAATTAAATATTAAATCAGATTAATAGACAATAATTTGCCCCTGTAGCATAATCCTAATTGTTTTAGAAATGAACAAAGCAATGCTGAAACACTGAGACCTGTTGTTATTAAACCTGGACTGAAATGGCATGGGTTTATTGGGACAATTTTTGTGCACTTAGAAGCTGTTAGTGTCTGAGAGGAACACAGACCAGAGAACAATACTTAGCACACTTGGCTGCACACATGACCAGGGGGTGACTCATGTCCTTTCAAGTCTAACCATGGGGATGTTTGCTCTAAAGGATAAGCTAACTTAAGATTACTTGGCTTTTCTCCAATTGGAGAGTTCCAAGGATTCTGAAAGCATATGGATGAATATAGAGCAGTTGTAAAGGCTCACTAAATGTGTACTAGTACTTGCAGGGGGGTTGGGTTCTGTTTCACCTAGTACTTCCAAGAGGGTCCCATTCTCTCCCCACCCCTACCCCTCCACTCCCCCAACCTCCCTGTCCTTCTTCTGCACAAAGATGACTGTAATCTCAGGCTGTAGAGCTGTATAAAGGAAAGATCTGCCACTGACCACCTCTGCCTATGAGATTTTGCTAAAGCGGAGGCCTAAGTATCTTATCCGAGCAGCCACTCTCAGTCCTTTCTTTTTCTTCATCCTCTTTTCTTCCATCTACTCCTATCCCCCACTTGACAATTAGAACTGATATGGAGAAGCCACTTGCTCTGCTGAATGCTAATGCCAGAACAGTTCCTAAGCCAAGGCAGCAGTGCCCGACAGCAGGTGATGGAGAGAGAGGGCATAAGGTAGGAGTGTGACCAGCACCCTACAAGCAGCTTCCCACCTCTAGCTTCCCATGAGGTATCTGACGATCTGGGGAAGCCCTGACCCAGATCAGGATTAGGAACGCAGGGTGCGGAGCCTCCTAGCATTGGCTCCTCAGATCCCCTCACCTCTAGTGTGCCATGATTGGAAGATGCTGCAGTCTGACTCAGTCAACAGAATAAGGAACATTTATTTTCATACAGAAAAGCAAAGTCAGGTAAAACTGCAAGAGGCTCCTAAGACTCTGATAGCTGCATCTAGGACCAAGAGAAACCTGAAGAAGGCCTCTGAGATCTACAAAGTCTGGCTGGTGTTGGTGGAGGAGAGCAACCAGTCCCTCCTTGCAAAGATGATGGGCCTGACATCATAGGTGTGTGTACAAGACTCAGTCCTGATGCCATCTAGTCTTCCCAAACCTTCTCTTTGGGTTTCTTCTCCCCAGAAGTATTTTGCATAGTGCATTTAATGTTTAAGAGCCTCTATCCTTTTTGGAATAACAATAAGGTTTAAAAGCCCACCATTCCTCCTCTGTAACATCCTTCTAGTCCATTCCTTCTTTTGTGTTCTCAGTACAACCAATGACTTCCTAGCGCTTGCCGTGCGATGATGGGACTGATGCAGTGACCTTTAGGTTTCTCATGTGCTGCCCTTTCCAGCTCCAGTATATCCTGTATACCTCCCCAACTTCCCCCCGTTTCATCACCTCTTTTCTATGATTTAAGAATCTATGATAATTTACCACTAAGTCCAAATACTGTTCAAACAATCAAATTTGCATTTTCTACTTAACAAGACTTTTCTCTATGCACATGGGCAGGCTGCTCTCCTCACTACCCTTCCAGTGTACTGCGCCTGTCCTGGTGAAGTTGCTCCGTCTTAATAGGCCTTCCCTTGCTGAGGGCACTCTTCCTGTCACTTGGAATCCCACTTTTCTCTCAGAAAGCAGACTGCCCTCCACTGAGTGCCAGTGACACTCCTTGCCAAGAAATATTCTCCATGTTAAATAACAAACAAGAGATGGAACAACAAAGGGAGAAGACCTACTTCCAAGCCCTATTTTTATTCCTTTCCTAGGATCAGAGAAACAGAATGCAGGGACTTTGTTTTTACTGACATCTACCTTCTAAACTGTTAGCCAGTGTCTTCTGGTTTATCAGCAGGAAAAAAGGAATGTGAGGAGCTGCCTGGCAATTGAGCAGCACCCCTCTCCTGTTAGAGCAACAGCAGCTCTGAAATGGAATAGTAGGAGCAGGTAATGATAGCCTATGGGATAATGTGCGTCTTCATGTAGGCACAGTAACATGAACACTTCATAATAAAGTTCCATTATGTCAATAAAGTATACATCAATTGATTCATTCTTATATTTACAGCCAATGAAATGACACTCAAAAAAAGTGCATCAAGTCCATTGTTTATGGATAATGAACATATCCAGAATCTGCCACTGAACCAAAATCTCCTTTTCCCAAGTGAGTTTCTGTATTCTGGGACACACTTTTTCATTCCATACATAGGAACTTACTAAAAACAGTAAAAAACTCTGGGGACTGAAGCACCAAGGACTCAGTTTCAACACATTTTCCCATCGTTGATGTCTCAAGACTGTACAAGGTCACCGAGGCAGCTGTGGACCACTGCGCCAAGCACTGGCAGGAATGAATATGATGGATTGCAGTCACTGGGGTGACATTCCAGAGCCATCCATGACAGTAAGTCTTACCTCTTTAAAAGACATATACTTCCAACAGGAAAATGCATTTCAACTCAAAATACTGCAAATACTTTATAGACTCCCTGAAAGCCATCCAGTAAATTCTGAAGTGTCCAAGCCCCCAGATTAAGAACTATTGATCTAGATTCCTACCAGACACCCAGTTACTCCTACTATGGAAAAGTCTAAAGCACATCTCTTCCCATTCTCCTGTTCAGATTTAAGGCTACTCAGTGGACAGGTTCTACATGTTGTGAGAAGTGGGAGTGCAGTCAGCCTGCAGCCTTATGAGCAGTCTGTACTCCTTCGTTGTGCGTTCCTAGTTATTTCAGGACTGGCCCACAGCCCTCCAGGGGAGTGGGAGGCATAAAATGTCTTCAGTTCTTACAAGACTCCCAGTGTGGATCAGAGTTGGCCAGAAGCATAGGAAGGACTGCACAGTTAAGTGCCCACTGGGGACATGTGGCAGGATTGGCAGTCTGCCCGTCTCTGCAGCATCCTTGTCAGATTAAGGAAACCACCTGGAGGCTGGCATTGGTCCCTTCCCTTCCCAGGAGACAAGCTGGCCTAAAACCCAGGAATGCCTAGAAGAAAAGTCTGGGATTGGAATAGTTCTCATCACAGAAAATCCCTCTTCCAGACTGATCCTAGATCAAGTAGCCATTCTGTAGCAAGGTCAAAGAGCTGAAGAGAACTCCTTTTGGCTGGGGTTTCATTTTCATCTCAGCTTTGCTCTGTCACTCTGTGGGTACCCACACCCTTGGCCAGGTATGAGAAGTGCCCACTACAATTATTTGCTTTTGAATATTCTGCACAAAGATGCCAAGTGAGGATGGAGCAAAGGCCTTGGCAGTTACTCTTGCCTTAGACAGATGAATGGCTGTGGTCCATCTAGTCCCTTGGTAGCACCTGTTTGTCTTCCAAGCACAGACGTTCAAAGTCTCTTTACTGTCAAGATGCCAAATATCTGAAAGCCATCCCAGCTCTGACAAAACTTGCCCTCTGGGATCTGGAGACAAAGCAAGGATTTTGTGATTACTGTTGATCACTTTAGTAGCTGCCTTGAGGCTGGCCATTAATGACTTGAAACCACAGTTTTCACTGAGGACCCAAACCTCAGATCAACTTTTTTTTATTTGCCTGGGACTACTAAGGGGTCAAAGTGATGTTCAGGATGTAAAAAAGATGACACAAGTGCCTATGAGATCAGGTTTTGTGGCAAGCTAGGGCCACCACCAGTTCTCCAGCATGACTTTCCACAGGACTTGCTCAAGCACAAGCAAGGGATCCACCGGTAGAGCTGTGCACTAAGCACAGACCGCACCTGCTGTGATAACGGGTCTCGGTCCTGCAACACAAACCTGTACACACTGAAGGTCCTTTTCCTGCTGTGGGTATCAGCACAGAGCAGGCTGATGACACTCAGATGAGCTGTCCCACAAATCCACAGCAGCACAGGCCTCATGCCATATTCTAGACACCATGGCTGGCTTATCCACCTCTCCCACTTGGGGGCCCCCGTCTCTCTGCACCCTCTTCACTTCTGTCACTTCCACAAGAACTGGAGGTGGCCTGAACACTCCTAGCTAGAGAACAGGCAGGGGCTGCTGAAAGTATCCTGAGCAAGTGATTAGCCACAGCATCTAGATGGGGAAAACACTGGCCAAAAAAAAGACAGAATTTCCAAAAGGTAAATTTCTGTGTATTCACGCCTAATCTTCAGAAGTTGTGTAAACAATGTTTTCTACCTTCCCCCATCATTTGCACAATTTTTGTCAAGTCCAAACGTAATTTAAAACGAGGTAGGTAGTTCCTCTCTACTCAGGCCTCCATCCTCGTGGCGACTGTCAGGCCTGTGCCGTGAGAGCACGAGGCTCCAGGGCGGCAGGGGCGCTGGGGGACACCAGGGACTGGCGGAGCTGCTCAGCTGGCTATTTTCTCAATCTCATCCAAGTCATCTGTGTCCAGTCTTTCTATTTTCTTATCTGGGGAAAAGAGAGAGTTCAAAGAGTGAGCAACATAGGCCATGTGCAGACACAGCCCTAGGGAAGGAAGGTGGCTGGGACAGGAGACCCACAGCTCTCCGCCCTGCCCAGGAACACGCCGGGCCTCCAGCCTCTTTACCGATCCTTCCTTTACCCCAGAGGCTTCTGCTGCCTCAGCGAGGGTCAGAGCTCCAGGCGCCCTCAGCCTGGCCAAGGGGGGACCGTCCTTCAAGTCCCTGACCTTGAACTCTCCAGGTGTGCTCTGTGAGAACTTCCCCAGTGCAGGGAAGGAGGGGAATGTGGACAGGAACAAAGGTCTCTCTGGGGCCCATGGGAAAACTTAACGCTTCCTCCACTTTCCCTTGGCCTTGCCCTGTAAGGCAAGGGCCCCAGCGGGCACACTCCCAGGGACTCACTGAAATGCTCCTGGATTCTGTTCAGGATGTTCATGCTGTGCTTGCTGTCCACCATGTTCACTGCCAGCCCCCTCTTGCCAAAGCGGCCCGTGCGCCCGATCCGGTGCAGGTAGGTCTCGTTGTCTGGGTTCCCGTCCTTGTCCACGGGAAGGTCAAAGTTGATGACGACAGACACTTGTTCAACATCGATACCTGCAAGGAGAGTGCGGAGGAGTGAGGATGGAACACACAAGTCACTGTCACCCCAAGTCAGGCCCACATGCCACCAACTTCAGGTGGCAAGAACAGTGGCCCGGGTCAGCCAGCTCTGGGACCTGGGGACAAGGGGCATGTAGAGGAACCCAGAGGAAAGCAGCAGAACTTCGGCAGGCGCTAGCAAACTTATGAAGTCAGTAAGAGCCTCTGCTGGATGTAAGCATTGAAGATGCAGCTGAAACCTCTCTGGGCACCGCACGAGGAGCAGGCGCCCTTCTGAACAGTCAGATGCCTGTACGTTCCTTTCACCAAGTCAGGACTCCGGGCTCTGTGGGCGTTCTCGTCAGCTGAGGGAATCCAGTCTCGCCTAGAGAGGAATGTCACCACCAGCCCCACCCCATCTCCCCCAGACCATCTGAGTGGCTGGTGTGGGAGGATTTCTCTCACTACCCGGAGCCTGGTGACAGGACATGCTCTCTGCTCACCGCGGGCGCACACGTTGGTGGTCACCAGAACCTTCTCTTTGCCCTCCCGGAAGCGCTCAATCACTGCAGCCCTCTGCTCCACCATCATTTCTCCGCTCAGCAGAGCCACCTGGTGGCCTTCTTTTGAGAGCTCTGCTGCCAGCCAACTAGCTGTTTTGCGGGTCTGGAGTGAAAAGAATTGTTTTAAATGAAGATACCTGTAAAAAAAAAAAAGCAAACATCTGCAAAAAAGTGGCTTGTCACCATTAAAAGACATGAAGGCCCTGCTGATTTCAGTCGGCAGGTTAGGCTTACCAGTATCTCAAAACAGAATTCAAGTCATGTGACTTCTTTTTGGATGGATTACTTAAATGATCTTAGTGTTCAGCTAGGAAGAGTATGGTTTGAACCAAAGGTCTTCATTCCTAAACAGTCTATATTCTTAATGTTTTAAAATTATTTCACTGAATGCTATTTGGAGATTTTTCCAAGTTATGTCTAAGAAGTGGGACGAAAGAAGGTTCAATTCTTCAGCCTTTCCCTTATAACTCATTAAATCTGAGGAGAATAAACCCTGGGGCAAGTGGAGGTGGTTCATCATTTCCTTTCTGGCAGAGGGGCCTGGTCCTCAGCGTGAAGGTGGGGCGGGGGGCGGGCAGTCCCGTCCAGGGTCACCCCTCCCCCAAAAGGCCAGCTGACACCGCCACCACTCACATGGCAGAAGATCATGGCTTGAGCAATGGTGATGGCCCCGTAGAGGTTACACAAGGCCTGGAACTTCTCATCCCTGTTACTGCACAGGACGTAATACTGCTTGATGGTGTCCAAGGTCTCCTCCTCACGCTTCAGTTTGATGATGTTTGGGTCTGGGACCACTTTCTGCGCAAACTTCCATACCGAGTCTTCAAAGGTGGCAGAGAAAAGCAGCATCTGGCAGTTCCTGGGCAGCATCCTGCGAGGGAAGGCCCAGGTATCTGGCACCACCCCGAGGCTTTCCCTGGGAGGGCCCAAGCCCAGCTTCCCCGGCTTGGATGGACTACACCCCCAGGAAAGGCGCAGGAGAAGTGCAGGGAGGAGGCAGAAGCAGACATGGGGCAGGGACGGGTGCCGGTAGAGTCCTGAGGTCTCTTTCCTCCACTGGAGGCTGGCACCGACACGGAAATGGCCCACTAAACAAACACTTCTGCAGGTTCTGAAAGCAAAGAACCCAGCAGGAGGGAGAAGAGGCCCTGGATACAGCAGGAGGATACACAGAGAACAGGATGTTTACTTGCGGATCAGGAGGCTGAGAAGTCCTCTGGCTCCACAGCTCCTACCTCTGGATGCGGATGCTCTGATCCTGGTGGCCCTGAGTAGCTATCATCACGTCAGCCTCATCCAGGACAAACACCTTGATCTTCTTGGGGTCGATGAACCTGAGCTTGGCGCACCAGTCTAGGACAGTCCCAGGGGTGCCAATGACGATGTGCTCACTGATCTTCTGGCCTCTTTCCACTGTGGAGACAAGATGTGTTTGGTGGGTATGTCCATGATAAAGCCAGCTTTCCTCTGAGAAATTCTAAAGCTATGATGTATTTTAATGCAATTGTTTTGATGTCTGCATTAATATATATTTTAAGGAAAGGTTAGGATATTACTATAGTATTAATAGACATAAAGAAATTAGACAATGATGCTGAGAAAACATAGTGAACATATAAACAATGAGGTGAAAACCTCTCCAGTGACATTCTTTTTCATTCTCTATAATCATCCAATTCTCTCTCAAGAATCTGTTACCTTTATTTTTCTCTGTCAGTATCACACCCACGTCCACTCTGCCCCTCAGCTGCCCTGACAGCCACATCAAACAAGTCAGTTGCCCTTATGCTCCCACTGCCCAGGTCAGTAAATAGGATTCATTATGACAGGTTTTGTCTTCTCAAAAAACACAAAGTGCCTTCCCTAGACAAGGGCTGGTGGACCTGGGCATATTCTTGATCCTGTGCAGTCTAAAACTGGTAAGAAATTGGCTTTTCATTTTGAATCAGATGGTACTTAGAGATCTAAGTTTTTTAGTCCTTTAATTACAACTTTGACCAGACACACACAAGCTCCATCTAGTTACAGCCCAAATTTTGCCTATATATGAAATGAGTCAATTCAAAGCCAACAAACACTGCTTTTGCTTGTGTTAAACAAACCAGTTACTGCCCCCATAAATAATTTAGAATCTTTGCCATTCTAACTCAAATCCAAACTGTAATATTTTAATTGGCTTATGCTCATCTTCTCCTAAATTTTATTATCTTATTTCTTCTCTTCAAAGATGATTTTAAATTGGCATTAGGACATTATTCACAGAGTGGATTTCTGAGTCATAAAGTCACAGGCTTGTGTTAAAGATCCACAGAACTCAACCAGACTTTGAATAACACTTTTTAGATTACTTAAATATTTTTAGTTTGTTGCGAACAAAACTAGGATAGATGAAAAAAAAAGAGTAATGAAAATAAGCTCCCAAGAACAGACCCATAGACCAATGGAACAGACTAGAGAGCCCAGATATAAATCCAAGCATATATGGCCCATTAATATACAGTGAAGGAGCCATGGATATACAATGGGGAAATGATATCCTCTTCAACACCTGGTGTTGGCAAAACTGGACAGCTACATGCAAGAGAATGAAACTGGATTATTGGCTAACCCCATACACAAAAGTAAACTCAAAATGGATCAAAGACCTGAATGTAAGTCATGAAACCATAAAACTCTCAGAAGAAAACATAGGCAAAAATCTCATGAATATAAACATGAGCAACTTTTTCCTGAACGCATCTCCTCAGGCAAGGGAAACAAAACAAAAAAGGAACAAATGGGACTACATCATGCTAAAATGCTTCTGTACAGCAAAGGACACCATCAGCAGAACAAAAAGGCATCCTAAAGTATGGGAGAATTTATTTGTAAATGACATATCCGACAAGGAGTTAACATCCAAAATATATAAAGAACTCACACGCCTCAACACCCAAAAAGCAAATAACCCGATTAAAAAGTGGGCAGAGGATATGAAGAGGCAATTCTCCAAAGAAGAAATTCAGATGGCCAACAGGCACATGAAAAGATGCTCCACATCCCTAATCATCAGTGAAATGCAAATTAAAACCACAATGAGATATCACCTCACACCAGTAAGGATGGCCAGCATCGAAAAGACTAAGAAAAACAAATGCTGGCGAGGATGCGGAGAAAGGGGAACCATCCTACACTGCTGGTGGGAATGTAAGCTAGTCCAACAATTGTGGAAAGCAATATGGGGGGTTCCTCAAAATACTAAAAATAGAAATACCATTTGATCCGGGAATCTCACTCCTAAGAATTTACCCAAAGAATACAACTTCTCAGATTCAGAAAGACATATGCACCCCTATGTTTATTGCAGCACTATTTCCAATAGTCAAGATACAGAAGCAGACTTCCGGGAAGATGGCGGCGTGAGCAGGGCGGCAGAAATCTCCTCCCAACACTATATTTATCTACGAAAACACAGCAAATACATCTTTTCCTAAAAGAGAGACCAGAATACACAGGAAAGTGCTCAGCGTGCAGCTATACCCGAGAGGACTCGGCACCCCAAGAGGCGGTCTTAAAGAGCCCAGCTGACATACGTGGCAACTACCAGTGACCAATTCTATAGCCATGAAAAGACAGAGGAATATGGTTCAGACCAAAATCAACCAGACAACCCCAGAGAGGGAGCCTGAAGGGATGGAAATGCACAGTCTTCCTGAAAAAGAATTCAGAATAAAAGTCATAACCATGCTGATGAACCTACAGAGAAATGTTCAAGAGCTGAGGGAGGAAGTGAGGGAAGTGAGGAAAGACAATGCAGAAATCAGACAAGCGATCAACGGGCTTAACAGCAGACTGGATGAGATGCAAGAGACTGTTAATAGAATACAAACCAGAGAACAGGAATACAGAGAAGCTGAGGCAGAGAGAGATAAAAGGATTTCTAGGAAAGAAAGAATATTAAGAGAACTATGTGACCAATCCAAATGGAACAATATTCGCATTATAGGACTACCAGAGGAAGAAGAGAGAGAAAAAGGGATAGAAAGTATCTTTGAAGAAATAATTGCTGAAAACTTTCCCTCGCTGGGGAAGGAAATAGTCTCGCAGTCCAGCGAAGCCCACCGATCTCCCAACACAAGGGACCCAAGGAAGACAACACCAAGACACATAGTAATTAAGGTGGCAAAGATCAAAGAAAAAGACAGGGTATTAAAGGCAGCTAGAGAGAGAAAAAAGATCACCTACAAAGGAAAACCCATCAGACTATCATCAGACTTCTCAACAGAAACCTTACAGGCCAGAAGAGAATGGCATGATATATTTAATGTTATGAAACAGAAGGGCCTTGAACCAAGAATACTGTATCCAGCACGATTATCATTTACATATGATGGAGGGATTAAACAATTTCCAGATAAACGAAAGTTGAGAGAGTTTGCGTCTCATAACCACCACTACAGGATATCTTAAATGGACTGCTCTAGATGGAAGCACACCTAAGGCTAAAAAGATGTCACCAGAGAAAAAAAAATCATAGCAAAGAAAGCAGACCATACAAATACTAACTAAAGGCAAAGAATAAAACACCTAGTATAGAAAGAATGGAGGAGGAGGAATAAGAAGGGAGAGAAATAAAGAAACATCAGACAGTGTTTATGATTACTTAACAAGAAAGTTAAGTTAGATTGTTAAATAGTAAAGAAACAACCCTTGAACCCTTGGTAAACACAAATCTAAAGCCAGCAATGGCAATAAGTACATATGTATCAATAATCACCCTAAATGTAAATGGACTGAATGCACCAATCAAAAGACACAGAGTAACACAATGGATAAAAAAGCAAGACCCATCTATATGCTGCCTACAAGAAACTCACCTCAAATCCAAAGATATACACAGACTAAAAGTGAAGGGATGGAAAAAGATATTTCATGCAAACAACAAAGAGAAAAAAGCAGGTGTTGCAGTACTTGTATCAGACAAAATAGACTTCAAAACGAAGAAAGTAGCAAGAGATAAAGAAGGACATTACATAATGATAAAGGGGTCAGTCCAACAAGAAGATATAACCATTATAAATATATATGCACCCAACACAGGAGCGCCAGCATATGTGAGACAAATACTAACAGAATTAAAGGAGGAAATAGACAGCAATGCATTCATCTTAGGAGACTTCAACACACCACTCACTCCAGAGGACAGATCAACCAGACAGAAAATAAGTAAAGACACAGAGGCACTGAACAACACACTAGAACAGATGGACCTAACAGACAGCTACAGAACTCTACACCCAAAAGCAACAGGATACACATTCTTCTCAAGTGCACATGGAACATTTTCCAGAATAGACCACATACTAGGCCACAAAAAGAACCTCAGTAATTTCAAAAATATTGAAATCCTACCAACCAACTTCTCAGATCACCAAGGTATAAAACTAGAAATAAATTTTAGAAAGAAATCAAAAAGGCTCACAAATACATGGAGACTTAACAACACTCTCCTAATTAATCAATGGGTTAACGACCAAATCAAAACAGAAATCAAAGAATATATGGACACTAATGACAACAACAACACAAAGCCACAACTTCTGTGGGATGCAGCAAAGGCAGTTCCAAGAGGAAAGTATATTGCAGTCCAGGCCTATTTAAAGAAAGAAGAACATTCCCAAATGAATAGTCTAAAGACACAATTACTGAAATTAGAAAAAGAAGAACAAATGAGGCCCAAAGTCACCAGAAGGAGGGACATAATAACGATTAGAGAAGAAATAAATAAAATTGAGAAGAATAAAACAATAGAAAAAATCAATAAAACCAAGAGCTGGTTCTTTGAAAAAATAAACAAAATAGATAAACCCCTAGCCAGACTCATTAAGAGAAAAAGAGAATCTACACACATAAACACAATCAGAAAAGAGAAAGGAAAAATCACGACGGACCCCACAGAAATACAAAGAATCATAAGAGAATATTATGAGAATCTATATGCTAAGAAGCTGGAAAACATAGAAGAAATGGACAACTTCTTAGAAAAATACAACCTTCCAAGACTGACCAAGCAAGAAACAGAAAAACTAAACAGACCAATCACCAGCGACGAAATCGAATTGGTAATCAAAAAACTACCCAAGAACAAAACCCCTGGGCCTGATGGATTCACCTCTGAATTCTACCAGACATATAGAGAAGAAATAACACCCATACTCCTTAAAGTTTTCCAAAAAATAGAAGAGGAGGGAACACTTCCAAACTCATTCTATGAAGCCAGCATCACTCTAATACCAAAACCGGGTAAAGACCTCACCAAAAAAAAAAATTAAAGACCAATATCCCTGATGAACGTAGATGCAAAAATACTCAACAAACTATTAGCAAATCGAATTCAAAAATACATCAAGAGGATCTTACACCATGATCAAGTGGGATTCATCCCAGGGATGCAAGGATGGTACAACATTCGAAAACCCATCAACATCATTCACCACATCAACAAAAAGAAGAACAAAAACCACATGATCATCTCCATAGACGCTGAAAAAGCATTTGACAAAATTCAGCATCCATTCCTGATTAAAACTCTCAACAAAATGGGTATAGACGGCAAGTACCTCAACATCATAAAGGCCATATATGACAAACCCACAGCTAACATCATACTTAACGGCGAGACACTGAAAACTTTTCATCTAAGATCAGGAACAAGACAGGGATGCCCACTCTCTCCACTTTTATTCAACATAGTACTGGAGGTCCTAGCCACATCAATCAGACAAAACAAAGACATACAAGGCATCCAGATTGGTAAAGAAGAAGTCAAATTGTCACTATTTGCAGATGACATGATACTGTACATAAAAAACCCTAAAGACTCCACTCCAAAACTACTAGAACTAATATCTGAATTCAGCAAAGTTGCAGGATACAAAATTAGCACACAGAAATCTGTTGCTTTCCTATACACTAATGATGAACTAACAGAAAGAGAAATCAGAAAAACAATTCCAAATTGCATCAAAAAGAATAAAATACCTAGGAATAAACCTAACGAAGGAAGTGAAAGACCTGTACTCTGAAAACTACAAGACACTCCTAAGAGAAATTAAAGAGGACACTAACAAATGGAAATGCATCCCATGCTCTTGGCTAGGAAGAATAAATATTGTCAAAATGGCTATACTACCTAAAGCAATCTACAGATTCAATGCAATCCCTATCAAACTACCAACAGCTTTCTTCAATGAACTGGAACAAATAATTCTAAAATTCATATGGAACCACAAAAGAACCCGAATAGCCAAAGCAATCCTGAGAAGGAGGAATAAAACAGGGGGAATCACACTCCCTGACTTCAAGCTCTACTACAAAGCCACAGTAATCAACACAATTTGGTATTGGCACAAAAACAGACCCACAGACCAGTGGAACAGAATAGAAAATCCAAACATTAACCCAAACATATACAGTCAATTAATATTTGATAAAAGTGCCTTGGATATACAATGGGGAGATGACAGCCTCTTCAGCAGCTGGTGTTGGAAAAACTGGACAGCTACATGTAAGAGAATGAAACTGGACTACTGTCTAGCCCCATACACAAAGGTAAACTCAAGGTGGATCAAAGACCTGAATGTAAGTCATCAAACCATAAAACTCTTAGAAAAAAACCTAGGCAAAAATCTCTTGGACATAAACATGAGGAACTTCTTCATGAACATATCTCCCTGGGCAAGGGAAACAAAAGCAAAAATGAACAAGTGGGACTACATCAAGCTGCAAAGCTTCTGTACAGCAAAGGACACCATCAGTAGAACAAAAAGACATCCTACAGTATGGGAGAATATATTCATAAAAAACGTATCTGATAAAGGGTTGACATCCAAAATATATAAAGAACTCATGTACCTTAACAAACAGAAAGCAAATAATCCAACTAAGAAATGGGCAGAGGACATGAATAGACACTTCTCCAAAGAGGAAATTCAGATGGCCAACAGGCACATGAAAAGATGCTCCACATCGCTAATCATCAGAGAAATGCAGATTAAAACCAGAATGAGATATCACCTCACACCAGTGAGGATAGCCAACATCCAAAACACAAACAACAACAACAAATGTTGGCGAGGATGTGGAGAAAAGGGAACCCTCCTACACTGCTGGTGGGACTGCAAAATAGTTCAATCATTGTGGAAAGCAGTATGGAGGTTCCTCAAAAAACTCGAAATAGAAATACCATTTGACCCAGGAATTCCACTCCTATGAATTTACCCTAAGAATGCAGCAGCCCAATTTGAAAGAGACAGATGCACACCTATGTTTATCGCAGCACTATTTACAATAGCCAAGAAATGGAAGCAACCTAAGTGTCCATCAGTAGATGAATGGATAAAGAAGATGTGATATATATACACAATGGAATATTATTCAGCCATAAGAAGAAAACAAATCCTACCATTTGCAACAACATGGATGGAGCTAGAGGGTATTATGCTCAGTGAAATAAGCCAAGCCGAAAAAGACAAGTATCAAATGATTTCACTCATATGTGGAGTATAAGAACAAAGAAAAAATACTGAAGGAACGAAACAGCAGCAGACTCACAGAACCCAGGATGGACTAACAGTTACCAAAGGGAAAGGGACTGGGGAAAATGGGCAGGAAGGGAGGAATAAGAGGGAAAAGGGGGCATTACGATTAGCAGTTGTAATGTTGGGGGGGCACGGGGAGGGCTGTACAACTCAGAGAAGACAAGTAGTGATTCTATAGCATCTCACTATGCTGATGGACAGTGAGTGTAATGGTGTTGGTGGGGGGGACCTGATTAAGGGGTAGTTTAATAACCATAATATTGCACATGTAATTGTAGATTAATGATAATAAAATAAATTACATTAAAAAAAAGATACAGAAGCAACGTAAGTGTCCATCAGTAGATGAATGGATAAAGAACATGTGGTAGGTACACACAATGGAATACTATTCAGCCATAAAAAAGAAACAAATTCTACCATTTGCAACAACGTGGATGGAGCTGGAGGATATTATGCTCAGTGAAATAAGCCAGGCAGAGAAAGACAAGTGCCAAATGATTTCCCTCATTTGTGGAGTATAACAACGAAGCAAAACTGAAGGAACAAAATAGCAGCAGACTCACAGACTCCAAAAAGGGAGTAGCGGTTACCAAAGGGGAGGGGTGGGAGAGGGCGGGTGGGGAGGGAGGGACAAGGGGCTTGAGGGGTATTATGTTTAGTACACATGGTGTGAGGGGTCACCGGGAAGACAGTGTAGCACAGAGTAGGCAAATAGTGAATCTGTGGCATCTTACTACACTGATGGACAGTGACTGCAACCGGGTATGGGTGGAGACTTGATAATATGGATAAATGTAGTAACCACATTGTTTTTTTCATGTGAAATGTTCATAAGAGTATACATCAATAATACCTTAATAAAAAAAAAGACAAATGCACCCCTGTTTATCGCAGCACTATTTACAAAAGTCAAGAAATGGAAGCAACCTAAGTGTCCATCAGTAGATGAATGGATAAAGATGTGTTACATATACACAATGCAATATTACTCAGCCATAAGAATAAAACAAATCCTACCATTTGCAACAACATGGATGGAGCCAAAGGGTATTATGCTCAGTGAAATAAGCCAGGTGGAGAAAGACAAGTACCAAATGATTTCACTCATCTGTGGAGCATAAGAACAAAGCAAAAACTGAAGGAACAAAACAGCAGGAGACTCACAGAAGCCAAGAATGGACTAACAGTTGCCAAAGTGAAAGGGATTGGGGAGGATGGGTGGGAAGGGTGGGATAAGGGGAATAGGGACATTACGATTAGCACACATAACGTGGGGGGGGCACAGGGAAGGCAGTATAGCACAGAGAAGATAAGTAGTGACTCTATAGCATCTTACTGTGCTGATGGACTGTGTCTGTAATGGGGTATGTGGTGGGGACTTGAGAATGGGGGGAATCTAGTAACCACAATGTTCCTCATGTGATTGTATATTAATGATACCAAAAGAAAAAAAAAAGAAAACAAGAGCTCCTAGAGTTAACTGCCAGGAGTATTCCATAACATTTTTGTTCCTCTAACAATGTTAAAATGAAGTTAGGCAATTAAACAAATCCAGATGTGGGACAATTTATAATCAAATCTGGTTTGGTCTATTCAAAATGTCAAATGTAATGGGTGTGCGATAAATAAAGGTGGGGAGAGTATTCTAGATTAAAAGAAACTTAAGAGTTAAAAGAACCAAATGCAATGCATAGACACCAGTTCTGTCTTAGTTCCAAAACAAAACAGACATAAAGAAATACCTTTTGGACAACTAGGGAAAAATGAAAAAGGACTAGATATTAGTTATTAGAGAATCTGTTCATTTTCTTGGGTGTGATAAGGGTAGTGTGGGTATGCTGAAGAATGTCCTTATTATGAGAGTATTAAGGAATAAAGAGCCCCAATGTCTGCAATTTACTGTAATTTACTGAAAATAGACATATATGTATACAGATAAAGCAAATATGGCAAATCATTAAGTTTTTTAATCTAGGTGGACAGCACATTTGTTCATTTATTTCAACTACTGTGTATGTTTTGTAGTATTTCAAAGTAAAAGAAGTTACTACCGTGATGAATTAGGATCACATGTTCATACTCACATTTATTGCCTCGAACAGCATAAGCTAGCTTCAGTTCAGGGTAAAATTTGCCCATCTGCTCTATCACTTTTCCCGTTTGAAGGGCGAGCTCGTAAGTCGGGGAAAGGCATAGACACTAGTAGGGAAAGAGTGCAGAATGAGAATTCAAGGCTACAGCTCTCTTGAAATGGATAATTACCACTAGTGCTGGTTTTTCTGCCAGCTGAGGCTGAAGGAAAGAATATGTAAATTAAAATTAAAGTGCACACCATTTGATTCTTCAATAAAGCTGCAGAGTCATAAGCTAGAATTCTTAGGGGTCCAAACTCTGGCTGGGTAAAGACACTTGAAAAGAGCCGTTGGCCATTGGAATACAAAACCCAACATGTAAGCAAGTGTCTGAAACCCAGCTGGAGATTAGCTTCCTTTTCACTTACTCAGGAAGCTCTCAGGACTGTCTAATAGGGGATAGCTGTAGATGAAGATGCCAAGCCTGTCAGAAATATCCCAAAACTCACAAACCATGGGAAGGGAACAGGATTCTTGCTGCTACTGGAAGATCAACTATACTGTTGGTGCTTAACTTAAGGGGTTCTCCTTTATATAAAAAGTAATACACAGGTTGGCTTTCAACCCATCAAATGTTATTTCCTTTCTAGCTATGTGTTAGCAGGAAATCCAAATTCCCCAAGCCCTTACCTGGGGGTATCTGTTTGCAGGTTCTACTCGGCTGAGCATAGCCAACACAAAGGCAGCTGTTTTACCAGTCCCTGACTGAGACTGGGCAATTAGGTTCTGTGGGCTGCACGAGAAAACAAACTGTTTAGGAGCTTAAACATCACGTATCCTTTCAGTTAATAAAAATGAGGAATAAAGCTTAGTTTCTAGGAGGAGGCTTTGATTTCAGTAGTAGTCACTTCACAGATACAGAGCACCCTGCTCTCATCTCGTGCTGCCGTCCCCTACTCACTCCACTCCTCCATGATGGCGCCGGCGCTGCTCTGAAAGCCTGCCAGCCATGCTCTTGTCTTTGGGCTTCTGCACTGGCTGTACTCTGCTCCGCACAACTGTTACCACATGACAATATGTCAACTCTCTCTTTTCCTTCAAGTCTGTTGGTGGATAGGTATGTGACAAAATATAGTAAAATGTTGGTGATGCAATCTAGGTGGTAGGTACATAGGTGTTCACTATAAAATCATTTCAACTTTGTTGTAAATTTGAATATTTTTGCAATAAAATGTTGGGGATAAATTTACAGTCAGATTCCTTGATGTTCCTGAACTCCCCTCTCATACTCTGTTTCTTTCCTTAGTAGCACTTAACACCTTTTTAAAAAACAACTTTATTGAAATATAATTCATATGCCATACAATTCACTTATTTAAAGGATACAAGTCAATTAACTTTGGTATATTATATATATATTTTTAATTATGGTAAAATATATAACAAAATTTACCATTTTAACCACTTTTAAGTGTATAATTCAGTAGCATTGATTACACTTACAGCCATTATCTCTTAACATACTATATGTTTTATTTACTTTTAATGAAAATAAATGATCTATACTCCAAACTATAATGTAAGCTCTTTGTGGGCAAGAATTTTGGTCTGCTTTGTTTACTAATTAAGTGCCTAGGATAGTATCTCTTACATAACTGTACTCAGTACATATTAATGAAGAAAGGTACTTTTTAATTGTGCCAGGTCTGTTCTAACATTGACAATATAAAAATTAGCATGTATAAAAGCATTAAGATCAATAAATACAAATGACCAATGTGAAACAATCTAACAAATATTCCATTTATTTGCCTTTAAGTATGCTTAAAGTGCTAAAAAAAAAAGACATAATTCATCTTGAAAAAATGTCACTGCTATGACACAGAACAAGGAAAACCTCAAGAAAATACAAACCTAAAATACCTACTTTTAGACAAATAGGAAAAGGAGTTTACAATTATATGCAGTATAATTTTATATACTCATATAAAATGTAGGGAATCATTTTTATAAAAAGTTCCCTCATGCTCTAGAGCTTTGTTGCTCAAAATATGATCTGAAACCAGCAGCATCACCTGGAAGTTTCTAGAAGTGGTGGACCTCAGTCCTGAACTCAGACCTACTGAAATTAGAATTGCATTTTAGTAAATTCAATAAATAATAAATTCCTATGAAATTAATATGCCCACAAGAGTGTGAGAAGCACTGTGTCAGAAAACAAACTGCTTTCTCCTAGCACCCTGTTTGGCTTCTGCCTTCTATATTTGACACAAATTTTACATATCCACATGATGAAATCATGGTGTATATGAACGATATGTTTATTTCCAATCATAGAAAGATGATCATATAATTTTTTTAATGAGCATTAAACATTCTGTATCGTTCCATTTTTTAAAAAGCATACATATGTAAGTTTATATAGGAAAGTCTAGAAGTCTCTAAATAGTGTGTGAGGAAGACTACAAATGATTTTTTTGTTCTTCGTTCTCATTTTTTCTAACTTTCCTAAAATGAGAAAGTATTGCCAGTGTAGTTTTTTAAAACACTGAAAGTTTTAAAAAATAGAAAATTAAAAGTGGGATAGAGTTGTATCGGCACACATACGGCTCAGCGAGCATCAAAGGCAACGCGTTCTCTTGTATCTTGGATGGCCGGTTGAAGCCCATGGCGTAGACACCCTGGAGAAGCTGTGGTTTCCTAGAAAAACAGAAAGTCAGAGTCTCTTTGGTTGAGGAAATATCTGGGGCACATTTTCTCTTTTTCACTGCTATTACACACAGTTCATTCACGACTGACGATGCCTGCGTTGTGCATCATGTGCAAGGGCAGCCGGAGCTTTTCCAGATCACGTTTACTTCACGAATAGCGCAAGGCAGCTAACTTCTTTTATTAAACTTGCATTAGCTAAAAATATTCTGTTGTAATGAAAAAATATACCTAACAGGCCTAGAATCTTTGTCTAAACCTAAAGTCAGGAAGTAAACAAGTAACTCACAGCCGAAGCTCCTCAAAGGACTTCACTGAGTAGAGCGGGGAGTTTGGGTCCCGCTGCAGGACTTCCACCTGGTTTGTGTTATCCACAAGGTTGCTTCTGATCAGCTTGTTGAGTAAGGACTGGGCAGCTCTGTCCTCTGTCAAGAAAAAGACAGCAAACAATTTTTTTTTTTAGCATTGAATAACTAGTCATTATTTATTATGTGCTGTTTCTTTGAAGCAGAATCAAAACAAAGTCTCTTAAGTATTTTTTTAATAGTTTATTTTGGTATCATTAATCTACACTTACATGTGCAATATTATGGTGATTTAACTACACCCTTCATCAGGTCCCCCCCACCAACCCCATTACAGTCACTGTCCATCAGCATAGTGAGATGCTATACAGTCACTACGTGTCTTCTCTGAGTTGTACAGCCTTCCCCGTGCCCCCCAACATTACATCTGCTAATCATAATGCCCCTTTTCCCCCTTGTCCCTCCTTTCCCACCCACCCTCCCCAGTCCCTTTCCCTTTGGTAACTATTAGTCTGTTCTTGGGTTCTGTCAGTCTGCTGCTGTTTTGTTCCTTCAGTTTTTTTCTTAGTTCTTATATTCCACATATGAGTGAAATCATTTGATACTTGTCTTTTTCGGCTTGGCTTATTTCCCTGAGCATAATACCCTCTAGCTCCATCCATGTTGTTGCAAATGGTAGGATTTGTTTTCTTCTTATGGCTGAATAATATTCCATTGTGTATATGTACCACATCTTCTTTATCCATTCATCTACTGATGGACACTTAGGTTGCTTCCATTTCTTGGCCATTGTAAATAGTGCTGCGATAAACATAGCGGTACATCTGTCTTTTTCAAATTGGGCTGATGCATTCTTAGGGTAAATTCCTAGGAGTGGAATTCCTGGGTCAAATGGTATTTCTATTTTGAGTTTTTTGAGGAACCTCCATACTTCTTTCCACAATGGTTGAACTAATTTGCATTCCCACCAGCAGTGTAGGAGGGTTCCCTTTTCTCCACATCCTGCCAACATTTGTTGTTGTTTGTGTTTTGGATGTTGGCTATCCTCAATGGTGTGAGGTGGTATCTCATTGTGGTTTTAATCTGCATTTCTCTGATGATTAGCGATGTGGAGCATCTTCTCATGTGCCTGTTGGCCATCTGAATTTCTTCTTTGGAGAAGTGTCTATTCATGTCCTTTGCCCATTTCTTAATTGGATTATTTGCTTTCTGTTTGTTAAGGTGCGTGAGTTCTTTATATATTTTGGATGTCAACCCCTTATCAGATACGTCATTTATGAATATATTCTCCCATACTGTAGGATGTCTTTTTGTTCTACTGATGGTGTCCTTTGCTGTACAGAAGCTTTGCAGCTTGATATAGTCCCACTTGTTCATTTTTGCTTTTGTTTCCCTTGCCCAGGGAGATATGTTCATGAAGAAGTCGCTCATGTTTATGTCCAAGAGATTTTTGCCTATGTTTTTTTCTAAGAGTTTTATGGTTTCATGACTTACATTCAGGTCTTTGATCCACCTTGAGTTTACCTTTGTGTATGGGCTAGACAGTAGTCCAGTTTCATTCTCTTACATGTAGCTGTCCAGTTTTTCCAACACCAGCTGCTGAAGAGGCTGTCATCTCCCCATTGTATATCCAAAGCACTTTTATCAAATATTAATTGACTGTATATGTTTGGGTTAATGTTTGGATTTTCTATTCTGTTCCACTGGTCTGTGGGTCTGTTTTTGTGCCAATACCAAATTGTCTTGATTACTGTGGCTTTGTAGTAGAGCTTGAAGTCAGGGAGTGTAATTCCCCCTGTTTTATTCCTCCTTCTCAGGATTGCTTTGGCTATTCGGGGTCTTTTGTGGTTCCATATGAATTTTAGAATTATTTGTTCCAGTTCATTGAAGAAAGCTGTTGGTATTTTGATCGGGATTGCATTGAATCTGTAGATTGCTTTAGGTAGTATAGCCAATTTGACAATATTTATTCTTCCTAGCCAAGAGCATGGGATGCATTTCCATTTGTTAGTGTCCTCTTTTATTTCTCTTAGGAGTGTCTTGTAGTTTTCAGAGTACAGGTCTTTCACTTCCTTCATTAGGTTTATTCCTAGTTATTTTATTCTTTTTGATGCAATTGTGAATGGAATTGTTTTTCTGATTTCTCTTTCTATTAGTTCATCATTAGTGTATAGGAAAGCAACAGACTTCTGTGTGTTAATTTTGTATCCTGCAACTTTGCTGAATTCAGATATTAGTTCTAGTAGTTTTGGAGTGGAGTCTTTAGGGTTTTTTATGTACAATATCATGTCATCTGCAAATAGTGACAATTTGACTTCTTCTTTACCAATCTGGATGCCTTGTATGTCTTTGTTTTGTCTGATTGATGTGGCTAGGACCTCCAGTACTATGTTGAATAACAGTGGAGAGAGTGGGCATCCCTGTCTTGTTCCCGATCTTAGATGAAAAGCTTTCAGCTTCTCGCTGTTAAGTATGATGTTAGCTGTGGGTTTGTCATATATGGCCTTTATGATGTTGAGGTACTTGCCCTCTATACCCATTTTGTTGAGAGTTTTAATCATGAATGGATGCTGAATTTTGTCAAATGCTTTTTCAGCATCTATGGAGATGATCATGTGGTTTTTGTTCTTCTTTTTGTTGATGTGGTAGATGATGTTGATGGATTTTCGAATGTTGTACCATCCTTGCATCCGTGAGATGAATCCCACTTGATCATGGTGTATGATCCTATTGATGTGTTTTTGAATTCGGCTTGCTAATATTTTGTTGAGTATTTTTGCATCTACGTTCATCAGGGATATTGGTCTGTAGTTTTCTTTTTTGGTGAGGTCTTTGCCAGGTTTTGGTATTAGAGTGATGCTGGCTTCATAGAATGAGTTTGGAAGTAATCCCTCCTCTTCTATTGTTTGGAAAACTTTAAGGAGAATGGGTGTTATTTTTTCTCTATATGTCTGGTAGAATTAAGAGGTGAATCCATCTGGTCTGGAGGTTTTGTTCTTGGGTAGTTTTTTGATTACCGCTTCAATTTCGTTGCTGGTGATTGGTCTGTTTAGCTTTTCTGTTTCTTGTTTGGTCAGTTTTGGAAGGTTGTATTTTTCTAAGAAGTTGTCCATTTCTTCAAGGTTTCCCAGTTTGTTAGCAAATAGATTCTCATAATATTCTCTTATAATTCTTTGTATATCTGTGGGGTCCGTCATGATTTTTCCTTTCTCGTTTCTGATTGTTTATGTGTGTAGATTCTCTTTTTCTCTTAATGAGTCTGGCTAGGGGTTTATCTATTTTGTTTATTTTTTCAAAGAACCAGCTCTTGGTTTCATTGATTTTTTTCTATTGTTTTATTCTTCCCAATTTTATTTATTTCTTCGCTGATCCTTATTATGTGCCTCCTTCTGGTGACTTTGGGCCTCTTTTGTTCTTCTTTTTCCAATTTCAGTAATTGTGTCTTTAGACTATTCATTTGGGAATGTTCTTCTTTCCTTAGATAGGCCTCGATTGCAATATACTTTCCTCTTAGAACTGCCTTTGCTGCGTCCCACAGAAGTTGTGACTTTGTGTTGCTGTTGTCATTTGTCTCCATATACTCTTTGATTTCTGTTTTGATTTGGTCATTAACGCATTGATTAATTAGGAGAATGTTGTTGAGTCTCCATGTATTTGTGAGCATTTTTGTTTTCTTTCTAAAATTTAATTCTACTTTATACCTTTATGATCTGAGAAGTTGGTTGGTAGAATTTCAATATTTTTGACTTTACTGAGGTTCTTTTTGTGGCCTAGTATGTGGTCTATTCTGGAAAATGTTCCATGTGCACTTGAGAAGAATGTGTATCCTGTTGCTTTTGGGTGTAGAGTTCTGTAGATGTCTGTTAGGTCCATCTGTTCTGGTGTGTTGTTCAGTGCCTCTGTGTCTTTACTTCTGGTTGATCTGTCCTTTGGAGTGAGTGGTGTGTTGAAGTCTCCTAAAATGAATGCATTGCTGTCTATTTCCTCCTTTAATTCTGTTAGTATTTGTTTCACATATGCTGGCGCTCCTGTGTTGGGTCCATATATATTTATAATGGTTATATCTTCTTGTTGGACTGACCCCTTTATCATTATGTAATGTCCTTCTTTATCTCTTGCTACTTTCTTCATTTTGAAGTCTATTTTGTCTGATACAAGTACTGCAACACCTGCTTTTTTCTCCTGTTGTTTGCATGAAATTTCTTTTTACATTCCTTCACTTCTAGTCTCTGTGTATCTTTGGGTTTGAGGTGAGTCTCTTGTAAGCAGCATATAGATGGGTCTTGCTTTTTTATCCATTGTGTTACTCTGTGTCTTTTTATTGGTGCACTCAGTCCATTTACATTTAGGGTGAATATCAATAGATAGGTACTTATTGCCATTGCTGGCTTTAGATTCGTGGTTACCAAAGGTTCAGGGGTTGCTTCTTAACTATCTAACAATCTAACTTAACTTTCTTGTTAACTTATTGTAAACACAGTCTGATGTTTCTTTATTTCTCTCCCTTCTTATTCTTCCTCCTCCATTCTTTATATACTAGGTGTTTTATTCTTTTCCTTTAGTTAGTATTTGTATGGTCTGCTTTCTTTGCTATGATTTTATTTTCTCTGGTGACATCTTTTTAGCCTTAGGAGTGCTTCCCTCTAGAGCAGTTCCTTTAAGATGTCCTGTAGAGGTAGTTTATGGGAGGCAAATTCTCTCAGCTTCGCTTGTCTCGAAATTGTTTAATCCCTCCGTCATATTTAAATGATAATCGTGCTGGATACAATATTCTTGGTTCGAGGCCCTTCTGTTTCATTACGTTAAATATATCATCCCATTCTCTTCTGGCCTTTACTGTTTCTGTTGAGAAGTCTGATGATAGTCTGATGGGTTTTCCTTTGTAGGTGATCTTTTTTCTTTCTCCAACTGCCTTTAATACTCTGTCCTTATCTTTGATCTTTGCCATTTTAATTATTATGTGTCTTGGTGTTGTCTTCCTTGGGTCCCTTGTGTTGGGAGACCTGTGGGCTTCCATGGACTGCGAAACTATTTCCTTGCCCAGCATGGGGAAGTTTTCAGCAATTATTTCTTCAAAGACACCTTCTATCCCTTTTTCTCTCTCTTCTTCCTCTGGTATTCCTATAATGCGAATATTGTTCCGTTTGGATTGGTCACACAGTTCTCTTAATATTCTTTCATTCCTAGAGATCCTTTTATCTCTCTCTGCCTCAGCTGCTCTGTATTCCTGTTCTCTGATTTCTATTGCATTAACAGTCTCTTGCATGTCGTCCAATCTGCTGCTAAGCCCGTCGATGGCTTGTCTCATTTCTGCATTGTCTTTCCTGACTTCCCTCACTTCCTCCCTCAGCTCTTGCATATTTCTCTGTAGATTCATCAGCATGGTTATGACTTTTATTCTGAATTCTTTTTCAGGAAGATTGTGCATTTCCATCCCTTCAGGTTCCCTCTCAGGTGTTGTCTGGGTCTGGGTGATTTTTGTCTGTACCATAGTCCTCTGTCTTTTCATGGCGATAGAAGTGGTCGCTGGTAGGTTCTGCGTATGTCAGCTGGGCTCTTTAAGACTGCCTTGCGGGGTGCCGAGTCCTCTCAGGCGCAGATGCAGGCTGTGCGCTGTGCTGTAAATTCTGGTCTGTCTTTTAGGAGTAGTTGTATTTGCTGTATTTTCATAGATTTATATAGTTTTGGGAGATTTCCGCCGCCCTGCTCACGCCGCCATCTTCCCGGAACTCCAACAGCAAACAATTTTAAAAGGTCCATGAAAGAACTTCCGGGAAGATGGCGGTGTGAGCAGGGCGGCAGAAATCTCCTCCCAACACTATATTTATCTATGAAAACACAGAAAATACATCTATTCCTAAAAGAGAGACGAGAATACACGGGAAAGCGCACAGCGTGCAGCTACACCCGAGAGGACTCGGCACTCCAAGAGGCGGTCTTAAAGAGCCCAGCTGACATACGTGGCAACTATCAGTGACCAAATTATACAGCCATGAAAAGACAGAGGAATATGGTTCAGACCAAAATCAACCAGACAACCCCAGAGAGGGAGTCTGAAGGGATGGAAATGCACAGCCTCCTGAAAAAGAATTTAGAATAAAAGTCATAACCATGCTGATGGACCTACAGAGAAATGTGCAAGAGCTGAGGGAGGAAGTGAGGGAACTGAGGAAAGACAATACAGAAATCAGACAAGCGATCGACGGGCTTAACAGCAGAATGGATGAGATGCGAGAGACTGTTAATGGAATAGAAAACAGAGAACAGGAGTACAGAGCAGCTGAGGCAGAGAGAGATAAAAGGATTTCTAGGAATGAAAGAATATTAAGAGAACTGTGTGACCAATCCAAACGGAACAATATTCGCATTATAGGAGTACCAGAGGAAGAAGAGAGAGAAAAAGGGATAGAAAGTGTCTTTGAAGAAATAATTGCTGAAAACTTTCCCTCGCTGGGGAAGGAAGTAGTCTCGCAGTCCACCGAAGCTCATAGATCTCCCAACACAAGGGACCCAAGGAAGACAACACCAAGACACATAATAATTAAGATGGCAAAGATCAAAGATAAAGACAGGGTATTAAAGGCAGCTAGAGAGAGAAAAAAGATCACCTACAAAGGAAAACCCATCAGACTATCATCAGACTTCTCAACAGAAACCTTACAGGCCAGAAGAGAATGGCATGATATATTTAACGTTATGAAACAGAAGGGCCTCGAACCAAGAATATTGTATCCAGCACGATTATCATTTAAATATGATGGAGGGATTAAACAATTTCCAGATAAACGAAAGTTAAGAGAGTTTGCCTCTCATAAACCACCACTACAGGATATCTTAAATGGACTGCTCTAGATGGAAGCACACCTAAGGCTAAAAAGATGTCACCAGAGAAAAAAAAATCAGAGCAAAGAAAGCAGACCATCCAAATACCAACTAAAGGCAAAGAATAAAACACCTATTATAGAAAGAATGGAGGAGGAGGAATAAGAAGGGAGAGAAAGAAAGAAACATCAGACTGTGTTTACAATAACTTAACAAGAAAGTTAAGTTAGATTGTTAGATAGTAAAGAAGCAACCCTTGAACCCTTGGTAACCACGAATCTAAAGCCAGCAATGGCAATAAGTACATACCTATCAATAATCACCCTAAATGTAAATGGACTGAATGCACCAATCAAAAGACACAGAGTAACAGAATGGATAAAAAAGCAAGACCCATCTATATGCTGCCTACAAGAAACTCACCTCAAATCCAAAGATATACACAGACTAAAAGTGAAGGGATGGAAAAAGATATTTCATGCAAACAACAAAGAGAAAAAAGCAGGTGTTGCAGTACTTGTATCAGACAAAATAGACTTCAAAACGAAGAAAGTAGCAAAAGATAAAGAAGGACATTACATAATGATAAAGGGGTCAGTCCAACAAGAAGATATAACCATTATAAATATATATGCACCCAACACAGGAGCGCCAGCATATGTGAGACAAATACTAACAGAATTAAAGGAGGAAATAGACAGCAATGCATTCATCTTAGGAGACTTCAACACACCACTCACTCCAGAGGACAGATCAACCAGACAGAAAATAAGTAAAGACACAGAGGCACTGAACAACACACTAGAACAGATGGACCTAACAGACATCTACAGAACTCTACACCCAAAAGCAACAGGATACACATTCTTCTCAAGTGCACATGGAACATTTTCCAGAATAGACCACATACTAGGCCACAAAAAGAACCTCAGTAATTTCAAAAATATTGAAATCCTACCAACCAACTTCTCAGATCACCAAGGTATAAAACTAGAAATAAATTTTAGAAAGAAATCAAAAAGGCTCACAAATACATGGAGACTTAACAACACTCTCCTAATTAATCAATGGGTTAACGACCAAATCAAAACAGAAATCAAAGAATATATGGAGACTAATGACAACAACAACACAAAGCCACAACTTCTGTGGGACGCAGCAAAGGCAGTTCTAAGAGGAAAGTATATTGCAATCCAGGCCTATTTAAAGAAGGAAGAACATTCCCAAATGAATAGTCTAAAGACACAATTACTGAAATTGGAAAAAGAAGAACAAATGAGGCCCAAAGTCACCAGAAGGAGGGACATAATAAAGATTAGAGAAGAAATAAATAAAATTGAGAAGAATAAAACAATAGAAAAAAATCAATAAAACCAAGAGCTGGTTCTTTGAAAAAATAAACAAAATAGATAAACCCCTAGCCAGACTCATTAAGAGAAAAAGAGAATCTACACACATAAACACAATCAGAAATGAGAAAGGAAAAATCACGACGGACCCCACAGAAATACAAAGAATCATAAGAGAATATTATGAGAATCTATATGCTAACAAGCTGGAAAACATAGAAGAAATGGACAACTTCTTAGAAAAATACAACCTTCCAAGACTGACCAAGCAAGAAACAGAAAAACTAAACAGACCAATCACCAGTGACGAAATCGAATTGGTAATCAAAAAACTACCCAAGAACAAAACCCCTGGGCCTGATGGATTCACCTCTGAATTCTACCAGACATATAGAGAAGAAATAACACCCATTCTCCTTAAAGTTTTCCAAAAAATAGAAGAGGAGGGAATACTTCCAAACTCATTCTATGAAGCCAGCATCACTCTAATACCAAAACCGGGCAAAGACCTCACCAAAAAAGAAAATTACAGACCAATATCCCTGATGAACGTAGATGCAAAAATACTCAACAAAATATTAGCAAACCGAATTCAAAAATACATCAAGAGGATCATACACCATGATCAAGTGGGATTCATCCCAGGGATGCAAGGATGGTACAACATTCGAAAATCCATCAACATCATCCACCACATCAACAAAAAGAAGAACAAAAACCACATGATCATCTCCATAGATGCTGAAAAAGCATTTGACAAAATTCAGCATCCATTCCTGATTAAAACTCTCAACAAAATGGGTATAGACGGGCAAGTACCTCAACATCATAAAGGCTATATATGACAAACCCACAGCTAACATCATACTTAACGGCGAGACGCTGAAAGCTTTTCATCTAAGATCAGGAACAAGACAGGGATGCCCACTCTCTCCACTGTTATTCAACATAGTACTGGAGGTCCTAGCCACAGCAATCAGACAAAACAAAGACATACAAGGCATCCAGATTGGTAAAGAAGAAGTCAAATTGTCACTATTTGCAGATGACATGATACTGTACATAAAAAACCCTGAAGACTCCATTCTAAAACTACTAGAACTAATATCTGAATTCAGCAAAGTTGCAGGATACAAAATTAACACACAGAAATCTGTTGCTTTCCTATACACTAACGATGAACTAACAGAAAGAGAAATCAGAAAAACAATTCCATTCACAATTGCATCAAAAGAATAAAATACCTAGGAATAAACCTAACGAAGGAAGTGAAAGACCTGTACTCTGAAAACTACAAGACACTTCTAAGAGAAATTAAAGAGGACACTAACAAATGGAAAAGCATCCCATGCTCTTGGCTAGGAAGAATCAATATTGTCAAAATGGGTATACTACCTAAAGCAATCTACAGATTCAATGCAATCCCTATCAAACTACCAACAGCTCTCTTCAATGAACTGGAACAAATAATTCTAAAATTCATATGGAACCACAAAAGACCCGAATAGCCAAATCAATCCTGAGAAGGAGGAATAAAACAGGGGGAATTACACTCCCTGACTTCAAGCTCTACTACAAAGCCACAGTAATCAAGACAATTTGGCACAAAAACAGACCCACAGACCAGTGGAACAGAATAGAAAATCCAAACATGAACCCAAACATATACAGTCAATTAATATTTGATAAAAGTGCCTTGGATATACAATGGGGAGATGACAGCCTCTTCAGCAGCTGGTGTTGGAAAAACTGGACAGCTACATGTAAGAGAATGAAACTGGACTACTGTCTGACCCCATACACAAAGGTAAACTC
>JAVSCE010013843.1:0-11092 GCA_032199065.1 Smutsia gigantea
ATCGAGATTCAGTGTGGATCAAATCCAACTAGAGAGATTGTTATAGAAGAAAAGCCTAAGTAAACTACTTCAAATTGGTGGATTGGACTACATTCATTCAAAGAATATTTATTGAAGATACACTTTGTGGCAGATATACTGTATGGATACTACAATAAAAGCAATAAGGAAAAGAAACACAAAGTCTTTAGTACCTGTTAATTCCCTACTTCCATGAAGCTTAAATTCCACTGTGGGAAAAGAGAGAATAAAGAAAATAAACAAGGAACATATTATCTATTGTTAGATTGTGGTAAGTATTCCAGAAGAACATAAACCAAGGAAGACGAACAAGGAGTATTAAGGTAGGTTTGAAGTTTTTAAAATATAGTGGCCAAGAAAGGACTTTTTTAGAGAGTGATAACTGAATAAAAAAGAAAAGCAGGTGAAGGAGTAAGGCATGTGCTTATCCAGAAAAAAACAACACAGGCAGAGGCAACAGCAAATGCTAAAATGCTAAGGTCATGAGGTGAGCTTGTATTTAGAGAGCTCAAGGAATCACAAAGAGAACACACACAAGAAGAGTGAACAAGGTGGAGTTAACAGGGCATCAACTCAAAGCTTCAAGGGAGAAAAATTTGTGACATTCGGCCATTATGAATGGCTTTAGTTTCTACCACAGTAAAAGGTGCTGGAGAGTTTGAAGAGAGAAGTGACGAGCTAGCTGATCTATTTTTCAGGGTCACACTGGATGGTGTGTTGAGAATTGACTAGAGTGAGGCAAGGACAGAATTAAGTTATGAGACTATGATAGTGATCCAGGTGAGAAACGCTGATGCCTTGGATTTAGCAATGAAAATGAAGAGAACTGATGAGATTTTGTATACATTTTCACTTACATTTCATAAATTTTAACAGACTGCATGAAAGACATGGGAAAAAGAGAGGAGTCAAAACTGACTTCAACGGTTTTAGCCTAAATAACTACAAGGATGGAATTGTCATTAATTGGCATGAGGAAGACTGAGGAACAGGTCTGTGAGATGAATAGCTGAATTTTATTCATAGGAAGTGCAAAATGTCTCTTAACCATACAAGTGGTGATGCTGAAGCATCAGTTGTATATAAGAGAGTAGTTCAGAGTAAAGGACCAGCCTGGAGTTCTAAATCATGAAATTGTTGACTCAGAGATTGCTTTTAAAGCTTTGTGACACTACAGTTGAATGGTTAGAAAGGGAATAGGTCTAATGATAGCCCAACATAGAAGTCAAGGACATGAGATCAAACTCCAGAAAGTGATGACACAGCTAATGAGTATAAGTGTCTTGTTTTCTGCACTCAAGTTCAAAATAAAAAAAGTATAACTCATATAAACAGAGAGTAAAATGGTAGTTTCCAAGGGGCTGGAGGATAGCAGAAATGGGGAGATGTTGGTTATAGGGTATGAACCCCCTGTTATAAGATGAATAAGTTCTGGGGATCTAAAGTATAGCACAGTGAATATAGTTAACAATACAGTGTTGTATACTTGAAAGTTGCTAAGATCTTAAATGTTCTGACCATACACACACACAGCAATTATGGAGATGATGGGAGTTTTTAAAAACCTTACTGTGGTAATCATTGTGCTGAACACACATTTATCAAGTCATCATGTTGTATACCTTAAACTTATACAATTTGTATGTCAATTTCATCTCAGTAACACCGGGGGCGGGGGGTGGGGAGTGTTTCGATGAGGAGAGCATAAGCAATTGTCAAATACTGCTGATGACTTAAGAAAGATTATCTTGCCAAATTTAGCAATGTGTAGATGACCAATGACTTCGGGAAAATAGTTTTGGAAGTGAGGAACTACAGTACCATCCTTGTAGTTATTTAGGTTAAAAACCTTGGAGTCAGTTTAACTCCCCTCTTTCTCCCATATCCTTCATACAATCTGGTTTCAACCTGACTGAGAGTGGGTTTAACAGCCATCAGGAAGAAAGACAATGGAGATAATGAGTCAATGCACTGTATTCTCAAGGACAGAAGTGCATGAAGGGAAGGAGAGAAACATCCAAAGAAACAAATTGGAGCAACAGAAAATATTTCAACTGGAATAACTATCAGCATATTTGTGGGAGTCAATTGAACAAACCAGTTGAAAGGGGAGAATGATGATGCAGGAGACAGTAAGAATTGCTGGAATAATGGCCTTGAGAAACTAACCTATGAGGAATGTTGCACTGGGTTTACAGGTCGTCCTATGTCAGAAACATGGAAATCTCATCCATTAATAACAGGAGGGAAGATGGAGGGTAGTTGTAAAGATGTAGGTAGGTGAATAGATGTTACAGAGTGAGCTTATGAATATTCTTCAAGATAGGCTTATATTTAGTGAAATAAAAACACACACAGTAAATTGAGAGAGAGTGGAGGCAAGGGGTGAAGTTATTGGATTCAGGGAATGTATAAAATGGTTGCTATGCGAGTGAGAATACATGGAATGGGGAAAAATGTTATGATTGCTGGGAATTATTCAGGGCCCATCTGACCTGTCACGTTAAGAAAAAGACCAGTGTCTTTTCTTAAATTACATTCAACTACTCAGAAATAAACACAAAATTGTGGGACAGTTAGATTTAACCAGAATTGTGGTTTTGTTAGGTGTTAAAGGCTGAAGTGTGTCCCTTCCATATTCATATGTTGAAGTCTTAGCCCCTCAGTGCCAGAGAATGTGACTGCATTTGGAAACAGGGACTTTAAAGAGGGAATTAAGGTTAAAATGAGGTCATATGTGTGGGCCTTAATCCAATAAGACTGGTGTTCTTATAAAAGGGGAGACTAGGACAACACACAGAGGACAGACCATATGAAGAAATACAAAGAAGATGGTTATCTGTAGCCAAGGAGAGAGACCTCAGAAGAAATGAACCCCATGGACACCTTAACCTCAGACTTCTAGCCTGTGAGAAACAAATTTTTTTTGTTGCTTAAGCCACACCATCTGTGGTATTTGTTACAACATCCCCAGAAACAAATACATTTGGTTTAACCTATCGTTTTACATTTCTCCCAACAACATATTCATGTTTTGGTTGATCCATATCATTTACACAACTTAGTTATGTCAGTCTTTCTCATGTTAGCTATTGTAATGCATGTGTACTATGTCTCATGGTGTTAATTTATATTTCCGTGATGCCTAAAGATACTGAGCACTTTTTGATATGACTGTTTACCTTTAATAAATTTTTTCTGTATGAAGTCCCTGCTCAAGCCTATTGCCCACTTTTACTGGGATGTTTTATTTTTGATATGTGAGTAAATCCGTCTGATTTATGCTGCATACAAATCCTACATCACATATATGCACTGTGAATATTTTCTCCCACAATGTAGATTGTCTACCTACCTCAATATCTTCCAATAAACCAAAATTTTAAAATATTATCACTTACTACTTTTAGTGCTTCCTATGTTCCAGCTAAGAAATCTTTTGATTACCTCAGGTTTATGAATACACTATTGTATTTTCTTATAGAAATGTTACACATTTAAAAAAGTAGTTCTATGCTCCATCTTGTACTAATTTATGTTTGTGGTATCTGATAGATGGTTATATTCACTTTAATCCATACTTTTATGTAGCTGCTGCTGCATGATTTGTTGAAAAAATTTTATTTTCCCATTATATTACTTTAGTGCCCTTGTCAAAAATCAACTTACCATATATATGTGGTTTATTTCTGTATTCTCTGTTGCATTACATTGATCTGTTTATCTTTTGCCAATGTCATACTGTCTTGATTGTTATAGCTTTATACTAAGTTTTATAGTTCTCCTTTTCAAGAATATTTTGACCATTATAGATCCTTTGAATCTCCATTACATTTTAGAATCAACTTGTGAATTCCTATTTTAAAAAGACTGCTAGGATTTTGACTTGGATTGTATTGAAATTATATAGTAATTTAGAAACTACTCATATCTTAACAATATGAGTTTTTCATTCCAATACATTTTATCTTTCAATTTTTGAAGGTCTTTAAAATTTCTCTCATCAGTGTTTTGTTTATTTTGGTGTAGAGGCCTGAGGCATAGTTAAATTTACCTCTAAATTTTTATTTTTGACATGACTGTAAATGGTAATATTTTAACTTTCATGTAATTGTGCACATTTTTGTTATATTGACCTGGTATTCTGTGACTTTGCTAAATTCACTCATTTGTTCTGATGGATAGCTGATAGACATTGATGCGTTTGGACTTTGTACATATGCTGTCTTTGACTAGAGACACTTAACTTCTTTCTTTCCAATCTTCATACATTCTTATTTCTTTATCTTGTCTTACTGAGCTGTCTAGGACCTCCAATGCAAGGGTGAAGATAAGTGAGGATATCCTTGGTTCATTTCCAATCTCTTAGCATTCGGTATGGTAGCTGTCAGTTTTTCATAGATGCCCTTTATCAAGATAAGGATGTTCAACTTTGCTTTTAGATTGATGAAAATTTTTATCACAAAATATATTTACATTTTGTCAAATGCTTCACTGAAACTACTGAGATAATCATGATATTTTAGTATATCTTTTTTTAGTGTTACTATGGCAAATTATACTGTTTGAGTTTTCAATAAGAAAACTTTGCTTCATGGGATAAAGCTTGCTTTTCTACTTTGTATTAAAGTATATGTTTCAGAATGATTTCTGCTAATATTTATAGATAATTGTCGATGTTCATGAGGTATAGTTATTGACAGTTTGTTCATAATATTCTTGTCTGGTTTTGCTATGAGGGTTATGGTGGCTTCATAAAATGAGTTGGAGAGTGTTCTCTTTTTTCTGGAAGAATTTGTTTGAAATTGTATTATTTGTCCCTTAAATATGTGGTAGATAATTTATTTTGAAAACTTGCCCTAATATAAACACTTAAAACTATAAATTTTAAGGATTACTTTATTGTATTCTATAAATTTTGATATGTTCATTTTACTTTTATTCAGTTAAAAATATTTTCTAAATAAACTTCTGATTTCCTATTTTACCCATAGGTTATACAGAAGTGTGTAATTCCTAAATATTTCTAAATATTTGGTATCTTTTGCTATCAATTTCCAATTTAATTCTGTTTGGCTAGGTAATAACACTGTACCCTTTAAATTCTTTTCAAAATGTATTGAGGTTTCTTTTATGACACAGAATATAGTCTATATTGGTGAACATACCATGTGTACCTGAAAAGAATACATATTCTGTACATGCTTTGTTTACTGTTCTAAGAAAAATGTTAATTTGGCAAAGTTGAGTGTTAGCATAATTCAAATTTCTATAATTTTACTGTTTTTCTGTCTTTGTGCTATATAAATTACTGAGAGAGAATTGTTGAAAACAATTATAATTTCTGATTTGTCTATTTATTCCTTTAGTTCTGTTGCTGTTTACTTTGTCTATGCCTAGATTAATAGGCCATGCATGTTTAGGACTATAATGTTTTTTAATGATTCAACATTTTATAATTATAAAATAATTGTCCTTAAATCTGGTAACAGTCCTTATCCTCAAGTCTTTGTCTAAATATTAATATTTTCCAGCATTCTTACTGTATGATTTGCATATTTTATTTTTTTTCTATGTATATCTTTATTTTTAAGGTTAATGTTCATGTTTTATAAACAGCAGAGAGCTAAGTCAAGTTTATATTTTCATCTAGTTTCAAAATTCATGCCTTTTAATTGGAACTTTTAGTTTATGTACATTTAAATTAGTAATTGATAAGCTTCAGACTATCATCTTAATATTTATTTTCTATTTGACCCATATTCTTTTATTTTTGTTCCATTCCTATTTTGTACTACATATTTTCGTATTTCATTTCTCATATCACTTATTAAATGACTTTTTTAAATTGTTGCTCTATAGTTTATAATACATATCCTTAAATTACAGAATGTAAATCAATATTGTATCACTTCATATATAATGTAAGAACATGACACCAGATACTTCAGCTTTTCTCTCTCCTGCCCTTTGCTCTATTGTTTTTTACACTTCATGTATTTACTCACTTACCTATTTTTTATGTACACACACAAACACATATACATGATATCTACTATCTTTTCTTTTTTTCACTATCCTCTAGTTTGGGTGGTTTCTGTTGCCCTGTCTCCAGGTCATAGATATTTTCTTTTTCTTCTATACTGTTCTTTTTTTACTACTGTGGAGTCTATACCATCAATTGTTCATTTCAGATATTTCATTTTTCAGTTATGGAATTTCTATATTGTTCTTTTTCATAATTTCCACTTTTGTATTAAGATTCTCATGTTCATAGCTTTTCTCTAAATTATTAAAGGGATTTATAATAGTTTAAATGTCTTTTTCTGCTATTGCCATTTTTGTATGTGTTTCTATTGATTACTTTTTACCTATAGGTCACAAATTTCTTCTTTTCCTGACCTAGAATATTCTAAGCCACACATGTACAGATTGGTATTCAGCCAAAGATTCAAGCAGACCCTTATGGAAGAATTTTGGAGTTCATTCTTGCAAAGTGCTCTTTTTTGATGCCCTGCCCCACAAATTCCAGCTACTTTAGTAGCTCTGAACTACAATCTCAGTCTCCCCAGCTCAGCAAGAGATCTTTATGCTCTGTTTGAGCTCCAGCCCTGTGCCATGATCAGGAAAATGTTTCCAGAAATAACCCAATCCCTTTGTTCACCTTTTCTCAGGTATAGCAAGTCCTACGTTGCTTGTTATTCAATGTCTATAAACAGTTGTTTCATATACTTTGTCCAGTTTTACTTTTTTTTTTTATGTTGGAAGGACTTTTCCTGTACCAATTATTCCACCATGCCTGGATGTAGAAATCTGTTATTTTTCAGTTTTTAAACCAATTCATTAGTTCATTATCTCCCTGTACACATATTTATAAACAGTAGATGCTTATAGTAGTACACATGAATTAATAAGATACTGTTCCAGCCTTGAAAAAACTTTCAGAGTATTGGAGTAATTTCAATGCTGTGTGATAAACACAGAAAGGGAAGATTTAAAAGTAATGCTATGGGATAAAAGGAAAAGTGTTTACTACACATCTCATCTAGTCAACTTTTTGGTACTCTCAAAGATCATGGTTCTCACCTATGACTGCAACATTAGAAGCCCCCTGGGAAGCTCTGAAAAAAGAACTGATGACTGGAACTTACCCCAAATTTCCTGATGTAGTTGGTGTGGAGTGTGGCCTGAGCTTTGGACTTTTTAAGATCTCCTGTTAATATTTGCTCTGAAGCCAAATTGGGAATTGTAATTTATATCAAATAAGTCTTATGAATAAATATGAGGATTGGTAAAAATTATAAATATCGTTCTACTAGCAAAAATGTTTACTCTGTTTTTTCTATTGTCGATGTCTCAAAAGAGTTGTTTCATATATTTTTTCCAGTATTATAGTGTCATCTTGTTTTGATTAAACTATATTGATTAAATTAAGTTGGCAATGCATCCATTCATCTAACAAGTATTTATTGTCTTATCTACTTATATTCATTGTGCTTAAGTGCTATATAGGTTTAACGTTATGGTCAGTTGACCATAGTAAAGGGTGATATGCTACTTGACATTAGCTTAGCAGTGAAGTTTTCTCGTAAGACTGAAGTTTCAGAAATATGCTGGTCCATATAATGTGTGTTCTTGTTAAGATGCAAATACTTATTTGAACGTATGATATTTAAAACCAGATTTCCCATTCTGAAAATTACAAGGATTAACCTTGTTTTCTAGTTTCTGAGGACATGTGTCCCAGACAAAACACAGCACAGATATAATTAATTCATACACTGCAAAGGTTATCAGGGAAGAAATTTGGGAAAGTTGTAAATAAAGCCATCTAAATCTATAATACATATGTAAATTTGTAAAGAGATCTGCTGATAACATCATGGAAATAACACAATGTTCGAAAAAACAATCCATATATTTACATTATCAACAGTATAAACATTCATCCTTATTTATAAGTAGGGGATATGTGTGTGGCAGGGTCAAAATTGAAAGCTAAGTGCATGTTTTGCCATATTAAAAGCGAGCATGTACCTACGTAAATTTGGAACTCTCCCAGCACCTAAAATGCAATAATAACAGTTATGACTCTTGTTCCACCTAAAAGAGAACTAAGAGAACACAAGAGAACAAACACAAATAATATGAAGATCAGAATGCTAAGTGTCTTACCTCATCTGGCTACCGGGTCACTTATACATGGTGTGGGCTGCAGCAATCCTGCCTCTGAAGACAGTCTGTTTTGGCAAGTGGAAAAGATCATGTCTAATTTGAATTGTCACACACGAGTTCGAGATTTTCAGTCTAATTAGTTTTGCCGCAGCAAGTTTCAACCTTCTGCATCTTCCTTGCAATATTCGTGGCATAGCTATCCACTGGCGGCAACCCGTTTGCTATCTTGATAATAATTATTTTACAGCAAGGCATCTCTATGACATTTGATATCTTGAGATTGAAATTGTTAACTGTATACTTTACTTCAATAATTCTTTGGTATGTCATACTTTCTAAAGCAAATTCTGACTCTCAATATATGTTATCTGTAGGCCATTGAGCTATTCAGTATGTCAACGGTAAATCTTTCTCATCTTGAGCTTCTTAGACCCTTGGGTACAGCAAGGATGGGAGAAAATCTGTAACATACTTTCATTCTCTATTTCTCTGCAGGCCTAAAATAACTTTCTCAGGAATACTTATAAAAGAAAATTGAGAATAAAACTCCAATTAGCACTATGTACCTTTTTGCTATGTCAAATGCCCATCTTCTGATAGATGCTTAAGTAATTTAAACTGAAAGCATTATTTCTGCTGAGTTTAATATTTAAACCACTTAGCAGGCTTTTATTCATTTTTAGTAAAAATATAGTGATGCTGAAAAGGCTTAATTTTTACACCAGTGTATCTGAATCCAAAGTTCAACCCTGACAAATAGCAAGCATGTGCTTTAGATTAAGAACAATTTAAAATTAATGTATGTTCTCAATTTCACAGAGATCAAAGAATCAAATTTTCCCAAGAACACTTTAAAACCATTAAAGTAATTAAAAGCAAGTTCTTTTTTATGGTATTTGAAATTAAAGCTAGTTTTTAAAATTGAGATATAATTGACATAAAACATTATGTTAGTTTCAGGTACACAAAACAATGATCCTATATATATATTTCAAAATGATCACCATAATAAGTCTGGCTAATAGCCATCTAGTTTGTTGATGACAGGAAGGAGAAGAGATGGGACTGGAACAGAAAATAGGTTGTTTCACGTGTACTCAATAGAAAAATAGCACAAGGTAGCTCCCCCAGCATAGTATCTTATGCATTTTTCTTACTCAAAAAAAAAAAAAGTCTTACTCACTGGCAATTAGTAGGTTTCAGAAGACAAATATTTATTGCAATATCTTTCTTCCAAGGTTGTCTTACCCTGCCCAATTAGAGTATAAGATCACAGTAGGTGGGTTCCTAGGAAAACATAACACTGTTGTATCTCAAGAACTATCTTGTTTTCTTCCTCTAGGCTCTAAGCTTCATGAAGACAAAGTCTATGTCTGCTAGTGCACATCCAGAGCTGGGGCTGGAGTAAATGGACTCGAGTGAACTGTAAAGTAAGGGAGATCTTTACTGGAGAGTCAAGACTCTGCATTGCCCAAACCTGGAGTAGTCCCCCAACATCACTGGATCTTAGACATGAGAAGAAAATGAGAGTTCAATTAGATCTTGCCTGAAGTTCTCTTCATCTCTGACATCTATAACCTAAACTGATGAAGGCCTCAAAATTCTAACTTATGAATCGTGATTCTACTAGTGACCATCATCAGCAAACAGCTGCAGGTCACGTGGTGTAATGGGAATAGCTGGGCACTTGTAACTTACTCTTCGCAGTGTGGTCTTTAGGGATTGTATCAACCTTTACTGTCCTGCAATTTCTGCTCGCACACAATAAAAGTGAAAATAAGTTCCAATTTGTTGTTATGATTAAATACTATACTATACAGAAACATAGTAGTTACTCAATAGACAGTAGCTATTATAACTTTGAAATATTTTTTATTAATAATAATATAGGCTTCATGGTGGCTGGAGCCATGTCTATCCCATTTCCCAAATACCCCAATGCTTGGCCCAGTGTCTTAAACATAATGGTCATTAATTAAATATATGTTGAAAGAAAAAATTAATGTTACTATCAATTATAAGGAACCAGACTGAAGTCCAGACTTGGCATTGTAATTCCCTAGCACTCTAGCTTTCAATCAACATCACCATTCCTGTCCCTATGGTATATACATTTTTGAATCGTCATGTTTAATTTGTTTGACCTCGATTATTTTCTCTTCTTCTACTCCTTCTCCCATCTGAATGAAGGAACCAAGGTTTCCTTCTCACTTATCATTGCAGCTTCCCCATTCTGTTTCCTGGAGCTCCTGTGTGACACTTAATACCTGACTGCCGGTATTGACGGCAAGTTCCCTAGCATGGAGGACTTCTCTCTTTACACTTTTGAAACCCAGTACCTATTTCTGCTACATGTTAAACCCTCAATCTATGTTTTTAGCATTGAGTTAGATCTCGAGGGAATGAAGTGATCACAATGAATAAGATACATATTTTTAAAATTGTCAGGCACAAGTTTAGGACAAGAAACATAACTATGTTATTTTGTTTTTATAAATGGAAAAAAGAGGGTAAAGCAAGCATCTGAAATGTATTAGCCGTATAAGAAAGCAGGTCGCAAAGTGTCCTTTTTTTCCCACCAGCCCTGCTCTTACTCCTAGATGTCCTTTCTCAGAGGGATCACTTTGCTCATTATCTTATGTGGACAATTTTAAAAGAACATTTTTACAATTATTCTGCTTAATTGCAATGATCATGAAAGGGGAAGGTTGGCCAAGCAAAGTTTGGTAGAGGTTGGCTTAGAGGATTAGAAGAGAATTAATAAATACATCTTTATCAAATGATGGAATCAAAATTTAAATTATCCAGAGACCTGGACTTAAATTTCACATCAGACCACAGTTATGCTTTCCTGGAATTGGTTTTTGAATTCAGTATTAACTGTTTTAATTTCCCA
>JAVSCE010013844.1:0-35583 GCA_032199065.1 Smutsia gigantea
CCTGAAAAAGAATTCAGAATAAAAGTCATAACCATGCTGATGGACCTACAGAGAAATGTGCAAGAGCTGAGGGAGGAAGTAGGGAACTGAGGAAAGACAATACAGAAATCAGACAAGCGATCGACGGGCTTAACAGCAGAATGGATGAGATGCAAGAGACTGTTAATGGAATAGAAAACAGAGAACAGGAGTACAGAGCAGCTGAGGCAGAGAGAGATAAAGGGATTTCTAGGAATGAAAGAATATTAAGAGAACTGTGTGACCAATCCAAACGGAACAATATTCGCATTACAGGAGTACCAGAGGAAGAAGAGAGAGAAAAACGGATAGAAAGTGTCTTTGAAGAAATAATTGCTGAAAACTTTCCCTCGCTGGGGAAGGAAGTAGTCTCGCAGTCCACCGAAGCTCATAGATCTCCCAACACAAGGGACCCAAGGAAGACAACACCAAGACACATAATAATTAAGATGGCAAAGATCAAAGATAAAGACAGGGTATTAAAGGCAGCTAGAGAGAGAAAAAAGATCACCTACAAAGGAAAACCATCAGACTATCATCAGACTTCTCAACAGAAACCTTACAGGCCAGAAGAGAATGGCATGATATATTTAACGTTATGAAACAGAAGGGCCTCGAACCAAGAATATTGTATCCAGCACGATTATCATTTAAATATAATGGAGGGATTAAACAATTTCCAGACAAACGAAAGTTGAGAGAGTTTGCCTCTCATAAACCACCACTACAGGATATCTTAAATGAACTGCTCTAGATGGAAGCACCTAAGGCTAAAAAGATGTCACCAGAGAAAATAAAATCATAGCAAAGAAAGCAGACCATCCAAATACTAACTAAAGGCAAAGAATAAAACACCTATTATAGAAAGAATGGAGGAGGAGGAATAAGAAGGGAGAGAAAGAAAGAAACATCAGACTGTGTTTACAATAACTTAACAAGAAAGTTAAGTTAGATTCTTAGATAGTAAAGAAGCAACCCTTGAACCCTTGGTAACCACGAATCTAAAGCCAGCAATGGCAATAAGTACACATCTATCAATAATCACCCTAAATATAAATGGACTGAATGCACCAATCAAAAGACACAGAGTAACAGAATGGATAAAAAAGCAAAACCCATCTATATGCTGCCTACAAGAAACTCACCTCAAACCCAAAGATATACACAGACTAAAAGTGAAGGGATGGAAAAAGATATTTCATGCAAACAACAAAGAGAAAAAAGCAGGTGTTGCAATACTTGTATCAGACAAAATAGACTTCAAAACGAAGAAAGTAGCAAAAGATAAAGAAGGACACTACATAATGATAAAGGGGTCAGTCCATCAAGAAGATATAACCATTATAAATATATATGCACCCAACACAGGAGCGCCAGCATATGTGAGACAAATACTAACAGAATTAAAGGAGGAAATAGACAGCAATGCATTCATCTTAGGAGACTTCAACACACCACTCACTCCAGAGGACAGATCAACCAGACAGTAAATAAGTAAGGACACAGAGGCACTGAACAACACACTAGAACAGATGGACCTAACAGACATCTACAGAACTCTACACCCAAAAGCAACAGGATACATATTCCTCTCAAGTGCACATGGAACATTTTCCAGAATAGACCACATACTAGGCCACAAAAAGAACCTCAGTAATTTCAAAAATATTGAAATCCTACCAACCAACTTCTCAGATCACAAAGGTATAAAACTAGAAATAAATTTTAGAAAGAAATCAAAGAGGCTCACAAATATATGCAGACTTAACAACACTCTCCTAATTAATCAATGGGTTAACGACCAAATCAAAACAGAAATCAAAGAATATATGGAGATTAATGACAACAACAACACAAAGCCACAACTTCCGTGGGACGCAGCAAAGGCAGTTCTAAGAGGAAAGTATATTGCAATCCAGGCCTATTTTAAGAAGGAAGAACATTCCCAAATGAATAGTCTAAAGACACAGTTACTGAAATTGCAAAAAGAAGAACAAATGAGGCCCAAAGTCACCAGAAGGAGGGACATAATAAAGATCAGAGAAGAAATAAATAAAATTGAGAAGAATAAAACAATAGAAAAAATCAATGAAACCAAGAGCTGGTTCTTTGAAAAAATAAACAAAATAGATAAACCCCTAGCCAGACTCATTAAGAGAAAAAGAGAATCTACACACATAAACACAATCAGAAATGAGAAAGGAAAAATCACGACGGACCCCACAGAAATACAAAGAATCATAAGAGAATATTATGAGAATCTATATGCTAGCAAGCTGGAAAACATAGAAGAAATGGACAACTTCTTAGAAAAATACAACCTTCCAAGACTGACCAAGCAAGAAACAGATAAACTAAACAGACCAATCACCAGCGACGAAATCGAATTGGTAATCAAAAAACTACCCAAGCACAAAACCCCCGGGCCTGATGGATTCACCTCTGAATTCTACCAGACATATAGAGAAGAAATAACACCGATTCTCCTTGAAGTTTTCCAAAAAATAGAAGAGGAGGGAATACTTCCAAACTCATTCTATGAAGCCAGCATCACTCTAATACCAAAACCGGGCAAAGACCTCACCAAAGAAGAGAATTACAGACCAATATCCCTGATGAACGTAGATGCAAAAATACTCAACAAAATATTAGCAAACCGAATTCAAAAATACATCAAGAGGATCATACACCATGATCAAGTGGGATTCATCCCAGGGATGCAAGGATGGTACAACATTCGAAAATCCATCATCATCCACCACATCAACAAAAAGAAGAACAAACACCACATGATCATCTCCATAGATGCTGAAAAAGCATTTGACAAAATTCAGCATCCATTGCTGATTAAAACTCTCAACAAAATGGGTTTAGACGGCAAGTATCTCAACATCATAAAGGCTATATAAGACAAACCCACAGCTAACATCATACTTAATGGCGAGACGCTGAAAGCTTTTCATTTAAGATCGGGAACAAGACAGGGATGCCCACTCCCTCCACTGTTATTCAACATAGTACTGGAGGTCCTAGCCACAGCAATCAGACAAAACAAAGACATAAAAGGCATCCAGATTGGTAAAGAAGAAGTCAAATTGTCACTATTTGCAGATGACATGATACTGTACATAAAAAACCCTAAAGATTCCATTCCAAAACTACTAGAACTAATATCTGAATTCAACAAAGTTGCAGGATACAAAATTAACATACAGAAATCTGTTGTTTTCCTATACACTAATGATGAACTAACAGAAAGAGAAATCAGAAAAACAATTCCATTCAGAATTGCACCAAAAAGAATAAAATACCTAGGAATAACCCTAACGAAGGAAGTGAAAGACCTGTACTCTGAAAACTACAAGACACTCCTAAGAGAAATTAAAGAGGACACTAACAAATGGAAATGCATCCCATGCTCTTGGCTAGGAAGAATAAATATTGTCAAAATGGCTATACTACCTAAAGCAATCTACAGATTCAATGCAATCCCTATCAAACTACCAACAGCTTTCTTCAATGAACTGGAACAAATAATTCTAAAATTCATATGGAACCACAGAAGACCCCGAATAGCCAAAGCAATCCTGAGAAGGAGGAATAAAACAGGGGGAATTACACTCTCTGACTTCAAGGTCTACTACAAAGCCACAGTATTCAAGACAATTTGGTATTGGCACAAAAACAGACCCACAGACGAGTGGAACAGAATAGAAAATCCAAACATTAACCCAAACATATACAGTCAATTAGTATACGATAAAGGAGCCTTGGATATACAATGGGGAGATGACAGCCTCTTCAGCAGCTGGTGTTGGAAAAACTGGACAGCTACATGTAAGAGAATGAAACTGGACTACTGTCTAGCCCCATACACAAAGGTAAACTCAAGGTGGATCAAAGACCTGAATGTAAGTCATGAAACCATAAAACTCTTAGAAAAAAACATAGGCAAAAATCTCTTGGACATAAACATGAGCAACTTCTTCATGAACATATCTCCCCGGGCAAGGGAAACAAAAGCAAAAATGAACAAGTGGGACTATATCAAGCTGAAAAGCTTCTGTACAGCACAGGACACCATCAGTAGAACAAAAAGACATCCTACAGTATGGGAGAATATATTCATAAAAAACATATCTGATAAAGGGTTGACAGCCAAAATAAATAAAGAACTCATGCACCTTAACAAACAGAAAGCAAATAATCCAATTAAGAAATGGGCAGAGGACATGAATAGACACTTCTCCAAAGAAGAAATTCAGATGGCCAACAGGCACATGAAAAGATGCTCCACATCGCTAATCATCAGAGAAATGCAGATTAAAACCACAATGAGATATCACCTCACACCAGTGAGGATGGCCAACATCCAAAACACAACAACAAATGTTGGCGAGGATGTGGAGAAAAGGGAACCCTCCTACACTGCTGGTGGGACTGCAAATTAGTCCAACCATTGTGGAAAGCAGGATGGAGGTTCCTCAAAAAACTCAAAATAGAAATACCATTTGACCCAGGAATTCCACTCCTAGGAATTTACCCTTAAGAATGCAGCAGCCCAATTTGAAAAGGACAGATGCACCCCTATGTTTATTGCAGCACTATTTACAATAGCCATGAAATGGAAGCAACCTAAGTGTCCATCAGTAGATGAATGGATAAAGAAGATGTGGTACATATACACAATGGAATATTATTCAGCCATAAGAAGAAAACAAATCCTACCATTTGCAACAACATGGATGGAGCTAGAGGGTATTATGCTCAGTGAAATAAGCCAAGCCGAAAAAGACAAGTATCAAATGATTTCACTCATATGTGGAGTATAAGAACAAAGAAAAAAACTGAAGGAACAAAACAGCAGCAGACTCACAGAACCCAAGAACGGACTAATAGTTACCAAAGGGAAAGGGACTGGGGAAAATGGGCGGGAAGGGAGGGATAAAAGGGAAAAAGGGGCATTACGATTAGCAGATGTAATGTTGGGGGGGCCCGTGGAGGGCAGTACAACTCAGAGAAGACAAGTAGTGATTCTATATCATCTCACTACACTGATGGACAGTGACTGTAATGGGGTTGGTTGGGGGGACCTGATGAAGGGGTCGTTTAATAACCATAATATTGCACATGTAATTGTAGATTAATGATAATAAAATAAATTATATAAAAAAAATAGACCCCCCCCAAAAAAAACCCAAAGACATACACAGAATAAAAGTAAAGGGATGGAAAAAGATATTCCATGCAACTGATAGGGAGAAAAAACAGGGGTTGCAGTACTTGTATCAGACAAAATAGACTTCAAAACAAAGAAAGTCCCAAGAGACAAAGAAGGACATTACATAATGATAAAAGGGTCAGTCCAACAAGAAGATATAACCATTAAAAATTTCTATGCGCCCAACACAGGAGCACCTACATATGTGAAACAAATACTAACAGAAGTAAAAGGAGAAATAGAATGCAATGCATTCATTCTAGGAGACTTCAACACTCCACTCACTCTGAAGGACAGATCAACCAGACAGCAAATAAGTAAGGAGACAGAGGCACTGAACAGCACATTAGAACAGATAGATGGACCTAACAGACATCTACATAACTCTACTCCCAAAAGCAGCAGAATACACGTTCTTCTCAAGTGCACATGGAACATTTTCAAAAATAGATCATATACTAGGCCACAAAAAGAGCCTCAGTAAGTTCAAAAAGATTGAAATTGTACCAACCAGTTTCTCAGATCACAAAGGTATAAAACTAGAAATAAATTATGCAAAGAAAATGAAAAAAAACACAAAGACATGGAGGCTCCACAACATGCTCCTAAATAACCAATGGTTCAATGACCAAATAAGAACAGAGATCAAGCAATATATGGAGACAAATGACAGCAATAATTCAACACTGCAAAATCTGTGGGATGCAGCGAAGGCCGCGCTAAGAGGGAAATATATTGCAGTACAGGCCTACCTCAGGAAAGAAGAACAATCCCATATGAGCAGTCTAAACTCACAATTAACAAAACTAGTAAAAGAAGATCAAATGAGGCCCAAAGTCAGTAGAAGGAGGGACACAATTAAGATTGGAGCATAAATAAATAAAATCGAGAAGAACAAAACAATAGAAAGAATCAATGAAAGCAGGAGCTGGTTCTTCGAGAAAAGAAACAAAATAGATAAACCCCTAGCCAGACTTATCAAGAAAAAAAGAGAGTCTACTCACATAAACAGAATGAGAAATGAGAAAGGAAAAATCACGACGGACACCACAGAAATACAAAGAATTATTAGAGAATACTATGAAAAATTATATGTTAAAAAACTGGATAACCTAGAAGAAATGGACAACTTTCTAGAAAAATACAACCTTCCAAGGCTGACTCAGAAAGAAACAGAAAATCTGAGCAGACCAATTACCAGCAACGAAATTGAACTGGTAATCAAAAACCTACCTAATAACAAAACACCTGGACCAGATGGCTTCACCACAGATTTTTATCAAACATTTAGTGAAGACCTAATACCCATCCTCCTTAAAGTTTTCCAAAGAGTAGAAGAGTGAATACTTTCAAATTCATTCTATGAGGCCAGCATCACTCTAATACCCAAACCAGGCAAAGACACCACAGAAAAAGAAAATTAAAGACCAATATCCCTGATGAACATAGATGCAAAAATACTCAACAAAGTATTAGCAAACAGAATTCAAAAATACTTCAAAAAGATCATCCATCATGATCAAGTAGGATTTATTCCAGGGATGCAAGGATGGTACAACATTCGAAAATCCATTAACATCATCTACCACATCAACAAAAAGAAGGACAAAAACCACATGATAATCTCCACAGGTGCTGAAAGAGCATTTGACAAAATTCAACATCCATTCATGATAAAAACTCTCAACAGAATGGGTATAGAGGGCAAGTACCTCAACATAATTAAGGCCATATATGACAAACCCACAGCCAACATTGTACTTAACAGTGACAAGCTGAAAGCTTTTCCTTTAAGATCGGGAACAAGACAAGGATGCCCACTCTCCCCAGTTCTATTCAACATAGTACTAGAGGTCCTAGTCACGGCAATCAGACAACAAAAGAAATAAAAGGCATCCAGATTGGCAAGGAAGAACTCAAACTGTCCCTGTTTGCAGATGACATGATATTGTACATAAAAAACCCTAAATAATCCACTCCAAAACTACTAGATCTTATATCTGAATTCAGCAAAGTTGCAGGATACAAAATTAATATGCAGAAATCTGTGGCATTTCTATACACTAACAATGTACTAGCAGAGAGAGAAATCAGGAAACATTTCCATTCACAGTTGCATCAAAAAGAATAAAATACCTCGGAATAAACCTAATGAAGGAAGTGAAAGACCTATACTCTGAAAACTACAAGACACTCATGAGAGAAATTAAAGAAGATACCAATAAATGGAAACACATCCCGTGCTCATGGATAGGAAGAATTAATATTGTCAAAATGGCCATCCTGACTAAAGCCATCTACAGATTCAATGCAATTCCTATCAAAATACCAACAGCATTTTTCACTGAACTAGAGAAAATCATTCTAAAATTCATATGGAACCAGAAAAGACCCTGAATAGCCAAAACAATCCTGAGAAGGAAGAATAAAGCTGGGGGGATTATGCTCCCCAACTTCAAGCTCTACTACAAAGCCACAGTACTCAAGATAATTTGGTACTGGCACAAGAACAGACCCATAGACCAATGGAACAGACTAGAGAGCCTTGATATAAACCCAACCATATATCATCAATTAATATATGATAAAGGAGTCATGGGCATACAATGGGGAAATGATAGCCTCTTCAACAGCTGGTGTTGGCAAAACTGGACAGCTACATGCAAGAGAATGAAACTGGATTATTGTTTGACCCCATACACAAAAGTAAACTCGAAATGGATCAAGGACCTGAATGTAAGTCATGAAACCATAAAACTCTTAGAAGACAAATAGGCAAAAATCTCCCAAATATAAGCATGAGCAACTTCTTCCTGAACGCATCTCCTTGAGCAAGGGAAACAAAAGCAAAAATGAACCTATAGGACTACGTCAAAGTAAAAAGTTTCTGTACAGCAAAGGACACCATCAACAGAACAAAAAGGCATCCTACAGTATAGGAGAATATATTTGTAAATGACATATCTGACAAGGGGTTAACATCCAAAATATATAAAGAACTTACATGCCTCTACACCCAAAAAGCAAATAACCCGATTAAAAAATGGACAGAGGATATGAAGAGACAGTTCTCCAAAGAAGAAATTCAGATGGCCAACAGACACATGAAAAGATGCTCCACATCATTAATCATCAGGGAAATGCAAATTGAAACCACAATGAGATATCACCTCACAGCAGTAAGGATGGCCAGCATCCAAAGACTAAGAACAACAAATGCTGGCAGGGATGCGGAGAAAGGAGAACCCTCCTACACTTCTGGTGGGAATGTAAGCTAGTTCAACCATTGTGGAAAGCAATATGGAGGTTCCTCAAAAAACCTAAAATACAAATAACATTTGACTCGGGAATCCCACTCCTTGGAATTTACCCAAGGAATACAACTTTTCAGATTCAAAAAGACATATGCACCCCTGTGTTTATTGCAGCACTATTTACAATAGCCAAGATATGGAAGCAACCTAAGTGTCGATCAGTCGATGAATGGATAAAGAGGAGGTGGTACATATACACAATGGAATATTATTCAGCCATAAGAAGAAAACAAATCCTACCATTTGCAACAATATGGATGGAGCTGGAGGATATTATGCTCAGTGAAATAAGCCAGGCGGAGAAAGACAAGTGCCAAATGATTTCCCTCATTTGTGGAGTATAACAAGGAAGCAAAACTGAAGGAACAAAATAGCAGCAGACTCAAAGACTCCAAAAAGGAACTAATGGTTACCAAAGTGGAGGTGTGTGGGAGGGCGCGCAGGGAGGGAGGGAGAAGGGGATTGAGGGCTATTATGTTTAGTACACATGGTGTGGGGTATCAAGGGGAAAACAGTGTATCACAGAGAAGGCAAACAGTGAATCTGTGGCATCTTACTACACCCGAGGACAGTGACTGCATTGGGGTATGGGTGGGGACTTGATAATATGGGTAAATGTAGTAACCACATTGTTTTTTCATGTGAAACCTTCATAAGGTATATCAATAATACCTTAATAAAAAAAAAGGAAGAATGAATGGAAAATCAGTATCACAAAAGTATACCAAGAACCAAAATGAGATACCACTTTACACCAATTAAGACGACTGTTATCAGAAACACAGAAAATAACAAGGGCTGGCAAGGATGTGGCGAAATTGGAACTTGTGCACTGCCGGTGAGTATATAGAGTGTTGTAGTCACTGTGGAAAACAGTATAGTATTTCCTCAAAAAGTTAAAAGGAATTTATGTGAGATCTATCAATTCCAATTCTGGCTACATGCATAAAAGAACTGAAACCAGGGATCCAAACAGATATGTGTACATCACTGTTCATAGTAGCGTTTTTACCAATAGCCTAAAGTGGGAACAACCCCAATATCATTGACATATGAGTGGGTAAATGAAATCTTACAGTTACATACAATGGTATATTATTCAGCTTTAGTAGGAAAGAGATCCTGTCACATGCTGCAACGTGGATGAACCTTGAGGACATTATCCTGAGTGAAATAAGCCACATACAGAAGGGCAAATATTTTATGATTCAACTTCCATGAGATAATTAGAACAGTCGAAATCATAAAGACAGAAAGTAAAATTACAGTTGCCAGAGACTGGAGGGACGGGGAAATGTGGAGTTTTTGTTTAATGGTATAAATTTTCAGTTTGGGGAGATGAAATGTTCTGGAAATGAATGGTGGTGATGGCTGTATATTTACATTTAAAATATTTACAACATTACAATATTTACAACAATGTAAATGTACTTCATGTCACTGAACTGTACACTTATAAATGGTTAAAATGGTAAATTTTACATATATTTTACCACAATAAAAAAATATATAACAAAAATTTAAAGCTTAGTGGATGCATTCAACAGTTTATTAGATACAGCTAAATCAAGCAGTGAATAGAGGATAGGTCAGGAATGAAGCAAATTTCCATAATGAAGCACAGAGAAGCAGAAGTTATTCCAAAGAATGATACAAATGTTATGCCCTGTTCTCTAGCACTGATTTTACCAGGCCTTGTTTGAGACTTCCTCTTTTATAGAAGAAGTTAAGTTTAACATGAGTCAGATTACGAGCTGACCCAGGGGAAAAGGGATGCCAGCTTTGAGACAGTAACTGTGTACATTGTTTCATTTAATTCTCCCAACAATTCTAGCAGGTAATAGTTGTAATTCACGTTTTCCAGGATGGACACTCAAGTAGCTTACTCAAGACCACACACCCAAAAGTCAAGATTCAACACAGGTGAATCCAGCTGTGAGCCTGTGTTCTTTACTACACTGGACTGCTCCCTTATTCTTTCACTCACTAATTCTTATGTACGCAGTAGAGGTTGTGAATGGTACTGGTGCAGTAGTGAACAAAGCAGACACCATACACGCCCTCAGGGAGCTTGCATTCTAGGGGTGGAGCAATGAGCAAAGAAGCAAAATATTAGGTTGAGAGAGACTGATGGTGGAGTATGTGTGATATTTCAAACAGAGTGGTCAGGAACTATATCCCTGATATAGGTGACATTTGAGCAGAAAGCCTGAAGGAAATGAGTATGTGAACCTTGTGGATATATTAGGGAAAATCTTTCAGAAGCAAAGGAAGAACAATGCAAAGCCTCTGAGGAGGTAGCATGCTTACAGTGTGTGTGAGATCGGGTGGGGGTGGGAGTATGAGTACATCTGGGAGAGGGAGTCGAAGTAGATGGAAAGAAAGTCAGAGATCTGGGGGACACGATAGGGGAACAGATTCCATAAGGTCTTAGTATTAGTTTCCTACTGATGCTGTAACAAATAATCACAAATTTAATGGCTCAAGGCAACACATATTTTATTATTGGACAGTTCCGGATGTCAGAAACCTAATAAAAACGGACATGGCTTTCCATCTCCCTCTCTTGCTTCAGACCTATTATTAAAAATAGCTACATGTGGATTATTGAGATTAAAAAATAAAACTAATAAAAGTAACAGGTCAGTCATTTATTACAGCTGTGATAAAACAATAATTTTTCTAACTATTGAAGGGATGAAAAGAATGGTAATAATAACAATGGTGACCTGCCTTTATCACTTGCTGTGCACCTTCTGCGTTATCTCATTTAATCCTCGTGTAAGAACCTTTGAGCCCAGGGCCATTGCCAGTTACCAGGCTAGTTAGATGACAAAAACAAAAACAAAACAAAAGCAGGTGGCCATTTCTCCCAGGCTTCCCAGAGGACACAGGCTGGAGCCAGCATGGGGAGCTTGGTGTTTCTGCGGGCATCAGGTGATCGTGAGCCGGCAGGGAACACCTGGGCAGCTACTGCGAAAGCCTGACCCTTGCTTACCCGAGGGACAGGAGAGATACCTCCGGAATCAGCCCAAATTATATCTGATGCCACTGAACTGTACCTGTGCCTTCTTCTAAGTTTTCTGTGGTTCTGGGTGCTGTCTGGGGAGGAGCAGTCTAGGCCTTGAAGGACCAGGAATTAGCAGCAAAATGTAGCCATCTTGGTTGGGTTAACGAACTCCAGAGCGAGAACACTGAAGAGAGGCAAATGGATTTGCCCCAGCATTTAGACTTTTGAACTAGTGAAATCAAATGCAAAAAACTGTTTTGTCTGGTTTTATTAGGGGGCTGGGGGGTGGCGAGTGACAAAACTTATTTTTTCACTATTATTTATACTGAAAACTGACAAATTTTAAAAATACATGCCAGATACTGTTCTAAAGCACATGAAACTGTCTTTGTAGGTCATTAATAGAATTCTTACATACCACCAAGAACTTAAATACTGTAACTATGTGAGGTGATGGATGTGTTAACTAAACTCATGGTGGTTATATTTTATAACATACTTTTTACACCTTCAACCTACACAGTTTTATGTCAATTATATCTCAATAAAGCTGGGAAAAAAAGAAGGAACTTCTGCTTCTAGTTATCACAGTTAGTATCAGAACAAATGTCACACGGAGAAAAACAATAAACATTGGATTAACCAAAAAACAAAAGCCACTATGAACTAGGCAGTATTGTTAAGATCATTTACAGTTGAAGAAACTGAGGTTCAGACAGATAAAGTGATTTGCCCAAGATCACACAGCTGGTAGAGAGTAGAACAAGAATTCCAACCCCAGTAGCAAGAAGCCCCAAACCTGCTTGCCTGGCTGCTTTGCCCCAGCTCCCTTTTAGAAGGGTGTTGGTGATAGGCGACCTGTGATCTTTCTTTAAAAGGACAGTCCCTTTTTCTAAGGTTATGCCCTTTGTCCTTTTTTTGGTTGTTGTTAAAGGTCTTTTTTAAAGTAAAGTTATCATAGTAAAGGTTAATTTCTTATCAATCCCTACTTGGCAAAATTGAAATGACTAAATTATGACAGTTTCCCAATGTTTAAAATATGTGTTTCTTTTAATTTACTGTTCTACAAAATCCCCAAGCGTGAGAATCAATGACTTAGATTTTAGGATACAAAGAACGCAGAGAACACAAAGACAAAATCAGGCTGATGCACATACACATGCACACACACCCAAGTCAAAGTCTAGGAAGGGAGTGCCCCAGTGGAAAGTACAGGTCCAGCAATGGTCTCACTTCCACTCTGTGTGCTCATTTCAAACATGACAAGGAGGAGGGAAAAGCCAAGACACATAAGCCTAGTGCTCGCTGCTTTGGCTGCAGTTTTACTGAATCCTGGTATATAGTTGAGAGTCACAGCTATGAAAGACCATCGCTGTTGGTGGATTCAGACGAGCCCTCAATAAGAGTAGCCACTTCTGTCCAATCCAGACACTGGGGAGGCTAAGAACTTGGCTCCTTCTACCCAAAGCAAACAGACATGTTTATCAGATATTTTATTTAAAGATATTTCCTCCTAACCTGTGACTTAGATTTTCATTCTCTTAACTCTCAGTAAGAGCAGAGGATTTACATTTTGATAAAGTATGCTTTATCAATTTGTTCTTTTATGGCTTGTGCCTTTGGTGTTGTGCCTAAGAAATCTTTGCCTAACCTCAAGGTCACAAATGTCTCTCTTACATTTTCTTTTAGAAGTTTGATAGCTATAAGTTTTCACATTTTGAGTTAATGTTTGCATATGATGTGAAATATGAGCTAAAGTTCATTTTCGTTTATGTAGCTATCCAGGTTGTCCCAGCAATATTTGTTGAAAAGACTATCCTTTCTCCAATGAATTATCTGTGTACCTTTGTCAGAAGTCAATTGTCTATGTATGTGGAAGTCTATTTTTGGACTCTTCATTTTGTTCCATCCATTCATTTGTCTTTAAGCCAATGTCATGTTGTCTTTATTACTGTAATTTTATGATAAGTCTTAAAATCAGATAATGTTATTAGAATCATACCATGTAAAAGTTAACATTATATATCAAGGGCAATAAACATCTACTCTTCTCCTATTCTGCACATTTTAGGAGTTCATTTTTAAGGAAAAAAAACTGAAAGAAAGAAACCTTTATCTTAAAACATTTTATAACCATTTTTCCCCAGCCAAAAAAAAAGGATATTATCAAGGGTATTAAAAATTTTAACTCCTCTTCCCCCATTCTGCATATTCCCAGGGGTTTACTTTCAGAAAATAATTTGATTAAAAAAGCAATTTAATTGTTTGAAAATATTTTATAACAAACTTACCCCAGCAAAAGAGTGGAAATACCTTAAATGTCCAAGACTAGAGAAATGATTGTCAATTATGTCCTCCCTACATAATGGAAGTGCGCAGTTTTTAAAGATAAGACTCATGATAAGAAAGCTACTTATGAAATAACATCAAATGAAAGAGTAGAACACAGATTTATACGTATGTACATTTGATGAAATAACATCAAGTGAAAGTAGAACACAAATGTGTGTGCACATAAGTAAACTGTGGTTATAACTCCGAGAGACCGAAGCATCTGGGGCAGGAAGAGAAAGCTTGTTTCTTTAAACAGCTGGAGGCAGAACTCCTCAGGAACTGAGCTGTCTTTGCCTTGCTGAACACTCTCTAGAGCCTCATGGTTGTAGAAGTCCAGAGCTTAGGGCTGGCCGGGGTTAGAGGGAGACAAGAAATACAGCATTGCTCTTCAAAATAGAGAAAGATGAATTCTTTATTTTCTAGAGCAAGTGAAGTGGAGGAAGAGGAATGGGGTGAAGCTGGTGGAGATGAACAATGAGATCAGAGAAAGAAAGATGGGCAAAAGGATGGGAGACTGGGAACTTCAGGAGGAGTTATTCCAACTTGGGCAGAAACAGAAGCCCTAGAACTGGATTTTGACATTCAAAAGGTCTATTTCAAGCTTCATGTTCTTCCACTTACTTACTTTTGTGACCCTGGTGAAAAAATTTTAACTTTTATGAACTTCAGTTTTCTAAATAGGAATGAAAATGATAAACTATTTCTAAGTGTCCTGGCACGGGGCCAGGCTCAAAGGGATCAATATATGGGAGTTCCCTTTTCCTGAGAGAGGACTTGATGATCTAAAGGCAGGTGGTTCTGTCTGTCAGTTACTTTGGCAATGGTAGAATAAAAATATTTACATATATATTAATTCATTTTATTTTCAAATGTTGCAAAATTGCCTTACGTGGCCCATTAATGCTGCTGCAATTGAAAGGGACTTGCATTCATTTTTTTTGGCATGAAAGTAATTGGTAATATTAAAAAAGAAAGGTAAAACACCATCATCAGAGAAAGGCAGAGGAATTATGTTCTGAACTCCATTGTGTCAAACATCTAGGAAATTTGCTGAAGTTAAAAAGGAGGTAGTGATGGAAATTTGTATTTTTAATGAGTCCTTATGTAGGGAAAATGGAAATTTTTATAGCTAGGATTCTCATCTCCCCTGATTCTAATATCGCCCACTACTTAGCCTGTTTCCATGCCAGTTAACAGTGAGCTGTTAACCAGTGGATAGAGCTGCCAGGAGTAAATTGTCAGTCATGCAAGTACCAGCCTGGGGGAGGAGTGAAGAGGAAATACACAAGTGCCTGGATGTAATTGGTCGGACATACGCCTGTCACCAGAGAGACCCGCCCAAATGTTCAGACCTGCCCTAGGAAGCGGAGAGAGTAGAAACAGAGTTCCACCAGGTGGTAGCCGGATCAAAGCAGAGCTGGGGAAAGGGAGCCAGAGGAGGTGGAGACAGCGCCTGGGGCAGAGACTGAAACTGGGGCCAGAGACTAAGCCAGGCAGACAGGTGTCTAGCCCTCGACCTGCTTACGTGAGAATAAAGCTTGGTACCTTTTTACCCCTTGGTACTCTTTTTACATCGAATGTTCAATTGTCCTTATACAGTCTCACCAAATTCATAGTGAACTTGTGCAGAGCCGGAAACCCCCTCCTCCTGGAGCAACACTTTACTGCAAAATTAACACATGTTAATGATAGAAAGTTAAACAGAACTGAAGTCACTGCTTCTCTAAGCCAAAAACTTCTTCCCAGAGACAATTGTTAGTAGTAGTTTCTTTTGTACCCTTTCAGAAATTAGGCAATCATACACACATGCTCACACACACACACACACACACACCAAAATGGCATAATAGAAAACATACACTTTCTCAACTTGCTTTTTAAAATCTAGTGTGTGTGTGTCTTGGATATTTTCTTATCACAAACTATAGGGCAATCTCAACAGTTGCCTAGAATGCCATCACACAGAAGCACCATAATTTATTTTACCAGTCTTTTATTTGTGAATATTTAGTTTTATTCAATATTTTTCCATTACTAACAACATAGTAGTACACATATTGTGTATCAGCTTGAATGTTGTGTGTGAAAATGCACGTTTTATATACTCATTTGCCAGTATGTATACATGCAGAATATATGCAAACATGTATATTTACATATGCACATATACATTTACAAATATATTTATTTCAATCATTTGTAATTGAATAGAGAATTATTAGGAGCAAGAGTTCTGAAGCAGATTCCTTGGGTTCAACTATCACTCGATAGTTGTGTAGCCTTAGGCTACTTACTTTGTGCCTTGGCTTCTTTGGTAAATGAATATGTTAATATCACCTGCTTTTAGAGTTTTGAGAAATTTAAGTAATATAATCAAAGCAAAGCACTTAGCACAATACCTGGTACATAGTAAGGGTCCAATAAACAGTGGCTATTATTACTCTCAGATCTTGACACATGCAGATACCCTCACAAATGGATAAAGCTATATGATCAATTCCTTGAATTAGAAATGTTGGATACAGGGAAGGCAGTATAACACAGAGAAGACAAGTAGTGACTCTATAGCATCTTACTACACTGATGGACAGTGACTGTAATGGGGTATGTGGTGGGGACTTGATAATGGGGGGAATCTAGTAACCACAATGTTGCTCATGTAAGTGTATATTAATGATACCAAAAAAATAAAAATGTTGGATGAAATGGCATGTGTGTTTAAAAGTTACAATAATATCAAATAATCATCCAAAAAATTGAACTAATTTATAATTCTACCTACAGTATGCAAGATAGTTTATTTTTCTGTATGTATTACAATATTTGGCATTATCAACCTTTTTAATAGTTGTGAATCTCATTAGTAGAAAAGCAGTATTTCATTATGAATGTGACTGACAATCTTTTCGGAAATGTAAAAGTCAATGTTTATTAATGTGATTTACCTGTTCATGGGTTTTGCATAATTTGCAATTGGGTCATTCATCTTTAAATTATTGCTTTTTAAGAAATCTTTTCCATATTAAGGAAATTAGCTCTTTATTTGAAAATATTTTCTCATTTGCCTTGTATCTTTCAACTTCAATAATGATATTTTTGTTCAATAGAAACTGTTTTATCATTATTCAAATTTACCAGTTATTTAATTCATGCCTTCTGGATATTATGTCCTGCTTAAAATAGCTTCTGACTCCTAGATAGTCAAAACAATGTACTCATTATTTTCTGACTCAACTCTTTTTTTTAACAATTAAAACTTTGATCCATAAGGAATGTGCTGGTAAAGAGTAAGGAATCCAATTTTATATTATCCATAACTTCCAGTTGTACCATCACTATTTACTGAATAAACAATAATAATCAATCTTTTCCTCACTTCTTCACAATGTCACATCTACCATATGATGAATGCCCTTATGTATTTGGCAACTTTGTATACCTATGAGAGTCATTTCTGAGTTACCAGGCACTTACAACGTTATTTTTTAATAAAGTTTTTCCAGGTGCTAAACTCATAGATTTCTAGCCCTAGAAGGATATTCAAAATTATCTAGTCCAACTCTCAGTCGAATTTAGAAACTTCTATAGCACACCTGACAGAATTTCACCTAGCCTTAGCTTGAATACCTCTAGCAATGGAAAACTTAGCACTGACAGGTGCTTCAATTTTTGGATACTTCTAATGATTAAAAATTTATACATCTTGTACTAAAATCAGTCTTCTGGAATTCCTGTCCACTGCTTCTAGTTCTACTCTGACAGCATACATGTCTGTTCCTCTCGGCACCTATCAGCCTTTCAGTGCATGAAGACATCTATTCTGGCTCCCTTAGGACTTCTTGAAGGGGAAATGTGGGCATTGATTCTTGTACTTCCCATAGCCTTAACAAGTTCTCACTCTTTGGATAATTAACCAGTTATTAATGTGATTTTTTTCTTGATGTTCTATATTTCAGAGAATACATGTCTATAAAATACCAACTGATAATCTTCACCCTCTATATTCTGACACCTTACCAATTCTCTCTCCTCCAGGAAACCAATAACCTTATGATGTGTTTCCTTTCAGGGTTTTTTCTATGCATATATAGACACATATATTTTTCTATGCATATATAGACACACACATATAGGCGAAGAATTTTATAATGACATGCAACTTCCTTTTTGCATTTAACAAAATTTCATGAACACTTTTCCAAGTTAATACATAAAGAAAGCTACAACATTCTTTAAAATAACTTCAGAATATTTCATAGTATGGATTTGCCATAATTTCTAACATTCCTCATGTACATTAATAGTGATTCCATATTTTTTAGCCATTATAAAAGAAATGATACAAAATACATCCTTACATATAAATTGTTATATATGAGTGCTTTTATTTCTATAAAATACATTCTAAAAGTAGCATTATTGGGTCAAAGGTTATGTGCTATGTATTATAGTAAAAACATTTAACATGAGATCTACCCTCTTAACAAATTTTTAAGTGTACAACATGATATTGTTGAATATAGGGACAATGTTTTATGGTAGATATCAAGAACTTACTCATCTTGCTTAACTGAAACTTCATGCCTGATGACTGATAACTCCCCATTTCTTCCTCCTTCCAGACCCTGGCAACACCATTCTATTTTTTGTTTCTAGGAGTCTAACTATTTCAGATTCCTCATATAAGTGGAATCATGTAGTATTTCTGTGACTTTCGTTTAGCACAATGCCCTAAAATGTTTATCGATGTTGTCACATACTGCAGGATTTCCCTCTTTTTTAAGACTGAATAATATTCCATTGTATGTATATATCACATTTTCCTTATCCATTCATCCATTGATGGACATTTAGATTTTTCTAATCTGGGTTATTGTGAATAGTGCTATAAGAATGTGGTCTCCTAAGAATGCAGCAGCACAGTTTGAAAAAGACATATGCACCACTATGTTTATCGCAGCACTATTTACAATAGCCAAGAAATGGAAGCAATCTAAGTGTCCATCAATAGATGAATGGATAAAGAAGATGTGGTACATATACACAATGGAATAATATACAGCCATAAGAAGAAAACAAATCCTACCATTTGCAACAACATGGATGGAGCTAGAGACTATTATGCTCAGTGAAATAAGCCAAGCCGAAAAAGACAAGTATCAAATGATTTCACTCATATGTGGAGTATAAGAACAAAGAAAAAATACTGAAGGAACAAAACAGCAGCAGACTCACAGAACCCAAGAACAGACTAATAGTTACCAAAGGGAAAGGGACTGGGGAGGATGGGTGGGAAGGAAGGGGCAAGGGGGAAAAAGGGGCATTACGATTAGCAGATGTAATGTTAGGTGGGCACGGGGAGGGCTGTACAACTCAGAGAAGACAAGTAGTGACTCTATATCATCTCACTACGCTGATGGACAGTGACTGTAATGGGGTTGGTGGGGGGACCTGATGAAGGGGGTAGTTTAATCACCATAATATTGCACACGTAATTGTAGATTAATGATACCAAAATAAACTTTTTATAAAAAAAAAAAAGAACGTGGTCTCTCCGAGATCCTGATTTCAATTCTTCTGGATAAATACTTAGAAGTGGGATTTCTGTATCATATGGCAGCTCTAGTTTTAATTTTTTTAGGAACCTCTACACTAGTTTCCATAGCAGCTATACCGTTTTGCATTCCCAACAATAGCGTACAAGCATTCCAACTTCTTCACATTCTCACCAATACTTGTTGTCTTTTTTTTTTTTTTGATAATAGCCACTCTAACAGGTATGAGGTGGTATCTCATTGCAGTTTGGATTTGCATTTCCCTGCTGATTACTGACAGTGAGCATATTTTCATATACCTATTGGTCATTTGTATGTCTTCTTTGGAGAAATGTCTATTTGAGTATTTAGCCTATTTTTTAATTTGATTATTTGTTTTTTTGCTATTGAGTTGTTGTAGTTCCTTATATATTTTGGAGGTCACCCCCTTATTAGGTATATGGCTTGCAAATATTTACTCCCATTCTATAGGTAGCCTCTTTACTCTGTTGATTATTTCCTTTGCTGTGCAGAAGCTTTTTAGTTTAATGTAGTCCCACTTGCTTATTTTTGTTTATGTTGCCTGTACTTTTGGTGTCATATCTATGAAGTCATTTCCAGGACCAATTTCATGAAGTTTTTATCTTATGTTTTCTTTCTAGGATTTGTGCAGTTTAAGGTCTAACATTTAAGTCTTTAGTCCATTTTGAATTGAGTTTTGTGTATAGTATAAGGGTCTAGTTTCATTCTTTTGCATGTTTCCCAATACCATTTGTTAGAGTCTTGTCTTTCCCCATGTGTGTTCTTGCCATCCCTGGCAAAGATCAGCTGACCATTTATGCATGGATTTATTATTGAGCTCTTTATTCTGTTTTATTGGTTTATATGTCTGTCTTTATGCCCATAGCATACTGTCTTAATACTGTGGTCTTGTAATATATTTTGTATCAGGAAGTGTGATGCCTCCAGCTTTATTCTTCTTTCTCAAGATTTATTTGCTTATTTGTGGTCTTTTATGGTCCCATATGAATTTCAGGTTTTTTTCTCTATTTCTATAAAAAATGGAATTAGAATTTTGATAGGAATTACATTGAGTCTGTAGATCACTTTGGGTGGAATGGACATTTTAACAGTATTAAATCTTCTAATTCATGAACACAGGATGCCTTTTTGTTTATTTGTGTCTTTTTTAATCAGTGTTTTGTAGTTTTCATTGTCTAAAACTTTTAGGTCCATAGTTAAGTTTATTACTGATTATTTTTTTCTTTTTGGTGCTATAACAAATGGGGTTGTTTTCCTAATTTCTTCTTCACATAGCTCATTGTTAATATAAAGAAATACAACTAATTGTTATATGTTGATTTGTATCCCATACAAAATTTGATTATTAGTTCTAAGAGTTTTTTTAATGAAGTCTTTAGGGTTTTCTACATATTAGACCATGGCATCTGTGAACAGGGAGAATTTTTCTTCTTTTCTGATTTGGTTGTCTTATTTCTTTTCCTTGCCTAATTGCTCTGGCAAGGACTCAGTATTATACTAAAAATAAGTGGCAAGAATGGGCATCCTTGCCTTGTTCCTGACTTTAGACAATAAAACTTTGAGTTTTTCATGGTTGAATATGATGTTAGCCATGACTTTTCATATATGGCCTTTTTTATGTTGAAGTACTTTCCTTACATTCCTAATTTGTTAGGAGCTTTTATAAAAGGGTGTTGAATTTTGTCAAATGCTTTTTCTGCATCTATTGAGATGGTCATAAAATTTTTAATCTTTATTACTGTGGTGTACCACATTAATCGATTTTAGTGTGTTGAACCATCCTTGCATCTCAAGGATAAATCCCACCTGGGCATGGTGTATGAGCCTTTCAATGTCTTGTAAGATTGAGTTTGTTAGTATTTTGTTGAGGATTTCATAATAATTTCATTAAGGATATTGGCTTATAGTTTTCCTTTCTTGTGTCTTTGACTTAGTATCATGGTAATACTGGCCTCATAGAATGAGCTTGAAGTGCTCCCTCCTCTTCAGTTTTCTGGGAGAGCTTGAGAAGGGTTGTCATTAATTTTTCTTTAAATGTTTGATAGAATTCATCAGGGAAGCTCTGGTACTGGGATTTTCTTTCTTGAGGCTTTTGATTGCTGACTTACTCTCCCTGCTAGTTATAGATCTGTTTAAACTTTCTAATTCTTCATGATTCAGTCTTGGTAGGTTGTATGTTTCTAGGAATTTATCCATTACTTCTAGGCTATCTACTTTCTTGGTGTATAGTTGTTCATAGTAGTTCCTTATGATCCTGTGGTATCAGTTGTAATGGCTCCTCTTTAACTTATTATTCTATTTGAGTTTTCTCTCTTTCTTTCTTAGTCTAGCTAAGGGTTTCTCACTTTGTTAACTTTTTCAAAAAGTCACCTCTTAGTTTCATTGATTTTTTTTTCTAGCATTTTAAATTTAAGTAGCTATGGCCAGATTGCTTTCCAAGAAAGTTGTGGCAAATTATACTCTCTCAAGAAAAGATGCGGAATGGGGTGGCTCTCCATCTGGAAGAAAATAAAGTTAGAACCTTGCCTCACACTATAAACAACAATAAATTCCACAGAGATTAACGACGTACATACAAAAAATAAAACTTATTTTGGAGAAAACAAAAGATAACATTAATTTAACCTCAGGATAGGGTTGCCTCTTTTAAGAAAGACTAGAAACTTAGAAGCTGTTAAAGGGAAACTAATGGATTCAACCGTATGAAAACATTTAAAATACCATAAACAAAGCCAAAAGATAAACAAGCTAATAGAAAAATGGGCAAAAGATAGGGACAAAACTTCATAGAAGGAGAACTATAAACAGCCAATTGACTTATGAAATGTTCATCCTCAGAGGTAATGCAAGAACAGCACACTTAAACAACTAGTTATCATTATTCCCCACAAGATGGCAAAACTGGAAAAATATTGTTAATATCTAATCTTACTGAGCAATGGGATTGGACACTCTGATAAAGGAACCATTTTAGGTAATCAATTAGTTGTGCTTTCACACTTTATTTATTTATTTATTTTGCTTGATTGACTGTATTTTCAAGTAAGCGATATTTATCACCAGCTACAGAAGGTAACACCCAAATGAGGTGTGAAAAGTGAATGAGAAGCTGTAGCATATGGAGGCCTGCTCATAGTGCTGGGTGATAGGAGGGATGCTCCTCCTTCCACTTTCCAAATATTCTGTCATGTAGTTTTCACAATTTATGGGGAAAAAGTAACATACTCATATTTTTCCTAAGCCCGGTGCTTGTGAGCCTCATGCAGTCCATATGAAACATACTCTCCTGCCAAATGAATTTTATACCTAAGCATTCTGCAACAGCATGAATTAACTGAGAACAAAATCCTCATTACAGAATAAAGCATTTTGCTTTATTTTCTTCTTTACTTGCCAGCAAAGAAAGAGGAAGTATTAGGGGAAGCTTTAGGAGGGGATTTTGATCCATATAAAGAAACACAGTCCAGAAAGGGAACCTCAAGTTCACCTGTTGCCCTTTTGTACAGAAGAGGAAGCTGTAAGAGAGGCAAGACCTCAGAAGACAGTGAGGGTGTAAATGCATAGGAGTGTCACTGAACTTTGCTACAGATCACTCCAAAGGGGTTACCCTCCTGTGGTCCAGCCCCTTCTCTGCTGTTAAACAGCTTGCAGAAGGAGGAGCCTCTGGTGCAATCTAACCACTAGGTGGCAGTGTGCACCGCTGGGCCAGTTCTGGTAAGCCAGCCTGTGCCCAGCCAAAGGGCTGCTTCACTTCCCATGTACATGTCCTTTTCGGGCCTGCTAAATCATAATTCTCTTCCCAGTTCCAACAAACTCAGCCAATTTTAAGAGCGATCTCATTTTTCTTAGAAAGAAAATAGATTTGGTTTGTGGATTGGGAGGACTTCCTACTTAGATGTTTTCTGTAATTAGTCCACTCCTAATTTGTTCCTGTAAAACTCACCAAGCCCCTAGGAGCTTCTCAAGGTGTCTGGCAGGTTAGCTGTAAGTTATACAGCTGGAGGACAAATATGTAGATTGTAAAGTGCATGGAAATACTTCAAGACACCCAAGAAAAAAGGAAACCCTCCAGAGAAAACCATGTCTAACCCCTCAAGCCTCACAGAACCTGTTTCGCATGAACAACTTGGCGACAGAGTAAGGAGCTGCATTTGGAAGAAGTAGAATGTCCACACATAACCCACCAAAGGCATGTCTTTGAGATGGTAAGAAACATCAACTAAGTCTTCAACTGGCAGGACCTGCCCACTTCATCCTGAACTTTCCAGGCTCCAAGCCGCCCTCAGCTGGGAATCTCGTCACGTCCAGGTGATCAACACCACCACTGCCCACCCATACATTGGCATCATCTGTCACTGACAATGGTGGCATCCTGAAAATAACAAGTCTTCCCATCTGGGAAATAAAAAGTAGACTAAGAAGCCAAGAATCTCAGGCACACCTGAGTCCCAAGACCGGAAACCACCTTGAGAAGGCTGTCTTTCGCTAGGAGAATTACCTCTTGGAGAGGAATTTGTTGGGCAGAGCAATAAAGGTAGCCGTGGGCACCTGGTGGGGAAGGGTGAGCTGCATGTCATACACAGGGCATCATCTCCCTTGGCACACACCCCTACTTCTCTGAAGTCACTGGATTCTCTGGTGTATCTTTCAGTAGCCTGTTGTCCACCTGCCTGAAAAATCCAGAATGTGAAGCCACTGGAAGGTTCTGCCACCCATCACTCCTAACATCAGTGGCCCAACCTCAACTCAGGGCATCCTAGACCTCCAGCCAGATGTGGTCACCAAGGGCTTCTGGAAGCTAGACATTGACCTGGACCAAATGACCATCCTTAGCAATTTTTAAGATGACTCTGTGGTTGACAACATGAAAAAGCAGCATAGCTGTCTACATTGATTTCCTAGCCTAGCTTCCTCTGTGCCAGTTCAGCACTCAGAGGCAACTGATAAGAGATCCTACTAACAGGTGCCTGGCTCAGGTAGAAGTTGTCTGAGCTGACCCCAGGCTCTCACAGAGGAGATGCAGGAGCGACAGGCTGCCACTGATGAAAATGGTGGTAAGAGGTCTGCTGAGATAATGGCATCAAGTTATGTAAACCTGGCACTTTGGAGCAATGGTTTTCCAGATGTGATCCCTAGACCTTCAGCATCAGCACTTCCTGGGAACTTGTTAGAACCACAAACTGCCAGGCCCTTGCCCAAGTCCTACTGAATGAGAAACTCGAGCTGGGGCCTGTGCCCAAATTGTGTTTTAATTAGCCTTTTAGGTGATTCTCATGCAAAAGTTTTGAAACACAACTTTATGAGATGCATAATTAAAGGCAGTCTCATCTCTGTCCCAGGCACCAACCCGGTAGCTATTTGTTTAGCTTCAGCAAGACTGTGGGGATGATGATCAAAGGCATTCCCATTCTTTAGTTTTATATTTTCCTGTGTAAAGAATGCACTCATGCTGAGCATCAGAAAGAACACACAATTAGCACAATTGCCACAGCCCTTGTTGTTTCAAATTGTTGTTACTGTAAAGCCCAGTACACAGTAGTACTCAAGAAATATTTGTTGTCAGCAATGAAATAAAACATAACATTTTATATGTATATATATATACTGACTCTCATATACACAATATTGAATGAATGAAGGCAGACACAAAAGTTAACATACTCTATGACTTTATATATATGAATAAGGAGGAAGGGCAAAACTAATGAGGACAGAAGTCAGAAAGTGGTTACCTTGGAAGGGAGAGAATTGACCGAGGGGAGGAAGTATTGATGGGTAGAAGGATGAAGGAGTACCTGGGATGCTGGAATATGATCTTGCTGATTGTTATATGGGTGCATAGGTATGTAAAAAAGTCATCAGGTACTGCACCTAAGAAAAGAAAGAAAGAAAGAAGCGTAAACACCTGAGATAAGAGCCCAGCTGTAAAGGAAGGCAGGAAAACAATTAAGAAAAAATAAAAATGAAAATAAGATAAAGAAAGAAGAAAAAAAGGAAAAGGGGAGAAGTAGAAGAAATGCAAAGGCAGGCATTCATATAACTGGAATCCCTAAAGAAGAAAATAAAGCAATGGAACAAAATTAATATTTAAGACTATAATCCGAGGGGACTCCCTTGTCCCCTCCTGGCGTGAGCTGGGAGCTCTGTCCTTCCACTTCATTTCTAAATAAAAGCCTGTACCTTGCTCTCCTACCTTGCCTGTTTGCTAAGCTCATTCTTTGGCTTCTTGAACAAGAACCCCGGCATCATCTTTGGGGGCTCGTCCGGGATAGCTTCGGAGAAGCCATAAGACTGCAAATGGTGATAGCAATAGAACCCAGGATGGAAACTCCCATCTCCCAAGGCCCTACCGACCAACCTCTGATGGAGACCTAGCTGCACCCCTTACTGCGCCCCTTCTCAGCATGAAGCAGCCAGAGCAGTCGTCCCCCCTTTCCCTAGCAGCAGCTAGGGTCTCTATCTGCAGAGGGGGCAATGAGACTGGGACCATGGGTGTAGTCAGAGTAGGGTGAGGGCCTCCAGAAAAAACAGGGCAGGATATTTACAGTCAGCAATATAACAATGGGCAAAGAAGTCCCTTTTGAAACTCTGTGTTAAGCATTAGGCAAAGTCAAGGTCACACTAATCCTCTAGGATCAAGATACCAGACTAAGAATATAGACCATCTTCAGTAAGGTCAGTTAAAAGTCAAACGGTCAGGAGCAACTTGGCCTAGAATTATTGAGTGGTTTTACAAATAGGGAAGGGTATCACAGCATAACCCATGACTTTACTGTAAACAACCCTAGCAAGCAGAGAACCCAGCCCATCTTGAGGGCAGGGCAAGTGGTATAAGTCCACACCCCTAAGCCTTTTCTCATGTTCTTGAAAAATCCTCATTTGCCTATAAAAACTCCTAGACAACGCACCACCCTGGGACTCCCTCATCCCCTCCTGGTGTGAGTCAGGAGCTCTGTCCTTCCACTTTATTTCTAAATAAAAGCCTGTACCTTGCTCTCCTAAAAAAAAAAAAAAAAGACTATAATCCGAGAAACGTTTTCAGAAACAGTGAAGACCTGAATCTACATAATGCAAAGATCTACCAAGTACCAGAGAAAATTAACCTAAAATATTAACTCTGAGACATATATTGGCAAAACTATCAGATTTTAAATATAAAAATCTTGAATCTCTTAGAGGCTATGTTTCATCCAGTCAAGAGATGACTTGGAGAATATAACAAAAGAAAGTGACAGTGAGTATTTTAACATAGATCACTGTAAATCAAAGACTAAAACAAAGGTGAAAATGAGGGTAGAAGACCAATATAAAAATGTAATATTTGTGCAAAGTAGAAATAATGCAGCTGAAAAATGGGAGAGAGGAAAGCAGAAAAAATTGTTGCATAGGCAACAGGTAGGATTTAAAGGATGTCATTAAAACTGATCATCTTATGGATATATGTCAAACATATATATGTGGAAATTTTAAACTTTACATTAAACAAATTTTCACTTTAAAAGGAAATACAAAAAACTATTTTTGTAAGTATGTGTGGTGATGGGTGGTAAGTAAATTTATTGTAATTATTTCATATTATATACATATATCAGCTTATGTTGTACACCTAATGCTCCCACAATGTTCTATGTTAATTATATAACCAATTTACCAAAAAAAAGAAAATACAAGCTTAAATTACACAACTGGTAAAACTTTACAATTAATGAAAACACTACACATCAGAATCTATGGGATATATTAAAACAATGATAAAAGAAAAATTCATAGTACTAAATACTTCTTTCAGTTAAAAACAAAATTATGAAAATTAATTAAATTCCTAGATCAAAAAACTAGGGAAAAAATAGAAAAAAGAACAAAATAAACCAAAAGAAAAGCCAAGGTAGGAAATAATAAATATAAAAGTGGAAAATTAAATGAGGCAAGGAATAGAAAAGCAGGAGATCCACTTAATAAATCAAAATCTAACACAGAGAGGATTAAAGATGGCGGTGTGAGAGGTGAGACACAGGCTTCCTCCTAAAACCGCATATAATATGAAAATATAATTAATACAACTAATCCTGAAAGAGCAACAGGAAAGAGGACTGTGCCAGACTGCATACACCTGGAGAAAAGAGCAGACCTCACAGAACAGGGTAACATACCAAAGCTGTGGCCCAGCAGGATCCAAGCCCTTCCCCCAGCCCAGCTAACTGGCAGGAGGAAGAGAAACTGAGCAGGGAGGGACTGGAGGCCTGGAACTGCTGAATACCTAACTCCGGAGATCTGCTCTGGGAGCACAAACCTACAATTCATGGTGCATGCATGATACTCTCGTGATAACGGGGTTGGAAAGCTAAGACAGGCAAAATTCCTGGAGAGACTGAGATTCCAGCCACTTGTGGAAAGCAGGGATCCGTATCAGCTGCTCTGGAACAAAAGAAAAGTGAGCAGTCTGAGAGACTTCCTAACAAGGAAGCCCTTAGCAAGAGGGCTGCTAAAGGGGCAAGGATTGCACAGAGCTTACTGCTCAGGAGAGAGGACAGGTAGACAAAATTGTCCGGGTGCACTAGGCCCAGCAGGTTGGGAGCTTTGCCATATAGACTCTCATATTTAAGGAGGAAAAATAAATTGTCCTCCTTAGACAATCTTCAGGTGCTCCAGCTCCCTGGCTGGCTACGTAGCTCCAAGGACCCCCTCCCTGATATGTAGCCTACTGCGCCTTTATCCTGGCCAGCCCAACCTGTCTCGAAAACTGGCAAACCCTACCCTGGCGTTAGCCCAGCCAGAGGGAAGATCTGTCTACAGCAACTACAAAGGCAAAGCATAGAGGCTTACACCTGTGTGCTCAGCCCATTGGTTCAGGCAGTGGAGACAGGCACAGCAGCTGGGAAGCAGGAAACAGCTCTTTCCTCCCCCCAGGCACCAATACCACTCCCCTGCGACCCCTGACATTGCTTCAGGGTCTGAGCAGCTCTATGGAGTAGAGCTTCTGGGTACTAGAGGGCACCATATACAAATATGAAACACCAAAGGAACCTGGTTCAGAGTAAAATTATTAATACCACTCCTGTGAAAGATTTAAATGACATCGACCTCATGACTCTTCCTGAAAGGGAGTTCAAAATAAAAATCATTAACATGCTCACGGAGATACAGAGAGATATTCAAGAACTCAGGAATGAATTCTGGTCAGAGATCCAATCATTGAAGAGCACTGTGGAGGGTATTAAAAGCATACTGGATATGGAGGAGAAGACGATAAATGAAATAGAAACTAGAGAAGAGGAATACAAAGAGATGAGGCACAGAGAGAAAAAAGGATCTCTAAGAATGAAAGAATATTGAGGGAACTGTGTGACCAACCCAATGAGAACAATATTCGCATTATAGGGGTACCAGAAGAGGAAGAGAGAGAAAAAGGGATAGAAAGTGTCTTTGAGGAGATAATTGCTGAAAACTCCCCCAGTCTGGGGAAGGAGGTAGTCTCTCAGGCCATGGAGATGCACAGATCTCCCAACACAAGGGACCCAAGGAAGAAAACACCAAGACATATGGTAATTAAAATGGCAAAGATCGAGGATAAGGACAGACTATTAAAAGCAGCCAGAGAGAGAAATAAGATCACATACAAAGGAAAGTCCATCAGGATATCATGAGACTTTTCAAAAGAAACCTTACAGACCAGAAAGGAGTGAGTGGGATGATGTATTTAATGCAATGAAACAGAAGGGCCTTGAACCAAGATTAGTTTATCCAGCAAGATTATCATTTAAATTTGAAGGAGGGATCAAACAATTTCCAGATAAGCAAAAGCTGAGAGAATTTACCTCCAACAAACCATCTCTACAGTGTATTTTGGGGGGACTGCTATAGATGGAAGTGTTCATAAGGTTTAATAGCTGTCACCAGAGGTAATAAAACCACAGTAAAGAAAGTAGAACAGCTAATTACTAAGCAAACGCAAAATTGAAATAACTACCACCAAAGTCAATCAAGGGATAGACAAACGGTACAGAATATGATACCTAATATATAAAGAATGGAGGAGGAAGAAAAAAAAACCTTTAGATTGTGTTTGTAATAGCATATTAAGTGAGTTAAGTTAGACTCTTAGATAGTAAGGAAGTTAACCTTGAACCTTTGGTAACCACGAATCTAAAGCCTGCAATGCCGATAAGTACATACCTGTCGATAATCACCCTAAATGTAAATGGACTGAATGCACCAATCAAAAGACATAGAGTCATTGAATGGATAAAAATACAAGACCCATCTATATGCTGCCTACAAGAGACTCACTTTAAACCCAAAGACATACACAGACTAAAAGTAAAGGGATGGAAAAAGATATTTCATGCAACTGATAGGGATAAAAAAGCAGGAGTTGCAGTACTTGTATCAGACAAAATAGACTTCAAAACAAAGAAAGTCACAAGAGAAAAGAAGGACATTACAAAATGATAAAAGCATCAATCCAACAAGAAGATATAACCATTATAAATATCTATGCGCCCAACACAGGAGCACCGACATATGTGAAACAAATACTAACAGAAGTAAAAGGAGCAATAGAATGCAATGCATTCGTTCTAGGAGACTTCAACACTTCACTCACTCTGAAGGACAGATCAACCAGACAGCAAATAAGTAAGGAGACAGAGGCACTGAACAACATATTAGAACAGATGAACCTAACAGACATCTACAGAACTCTACATCCAAAAGCAGCAGAATACACATTCTTCTTAAGTGCACATGGAACATTTTCAAAAATAGATCATATACTAGGCCACAAAAAGAGCCTCAGTAAGTTCAAAAAGATTGAAATTGTACCAACCAGTTTCTCAGATCACAAAGGTATAAAACTAGAAATAAATTATGCAAAGAAAATGAAAAAACCCACAAACACAGGGAGTCTTCACAACAGGCTCCTAAATAACCAATGGATCAATGACGAAATAAAAACAGAGATCAAGCACTATATGGAGACAAATGAAAACAATAATTCAACACTGCAAAATCTGTGGGACACAGCAAAGGCCGTGCTAAGAGGGAAATATATTGCAATACAGGCCTTCCTCAGGAAAGAAGAACAATCCCATATGAGCAGTCTAAACTCACAATTAACGAAACTAGTAAAAGAAGAACAAATGAGGCCCAAAGTCAGTAGAAGGAGGGACATAATAAAGATTAGAGCAGAAATAAATAAAATCGAGAACATAAAACAATAGAAAGAAGCAATGAAAGCAGGACCTGATTCTTTGAGAAAATAAAAAAAATAGATAACCCCCTAGCCAGACTTATCAAAAAAAAAAGAGAGTCTAGTCACATAAACAGAATGAGAAATGAAAAAGGAAAAATCACGACAGACACCACAGAAATACAAAGAATTATTAGAGAATACTATGAAAAATTAATATGCTAACAAACTGGATAACCTAGAAGAAATGAACAACTTTCTACAAAAATACAACCTTCCAAGGTTGACCCAGAAGGAAACAGAAAATCTGAACAGACCAATTACCAGTGATGAAATTGAACTGGTAATCACAAACCTACCTAATAACAAAACTCCTGGACCAGATGGCTTTACCACTGAATTTTATCAAACATTTAGTGAAGACCTAATACCCATCCTCCTTAAAGTTTTCCAAAGAGTAGAAGAAGAGGGAATACTTCCAAACTCATTCTATGAGGCCAGCATCACTCTAATACCAAAACCAGGCAAAGATACCACAAAAAAAAAGAAAATTACAGACCAATATCCCTGATGAACATAGAAGCAAAAATACTCAACAAAATATTAGCAAACCGAATTCAAAAATACATCAAAAAGATCATCCATCATGATCAAGTAAGATTTATACCAGGGATGCAAGGATGGTACAACATTCGAAAATCCATCATCATCCACCACGTCAACAAAAAGGACAAAAACCACATGATAATCTCCATAGATGCTAAAAAAGCATTTGACAAAATTCAACATCCATTCATGATAAAAACTCTCAACAAAATGGGTATAGAGGGCAAGTACCTCAGTATAATAAAGGCCATATATGACAAACCCACAGCCAACATTGTACTTAACAGTGACAAGCTGAAAGCTTTTCCTTTAAGATCGGGAACAAGACAAGGATGCCCACTCTCCCCACTTCTATTTATCATAGTACTGGAGGTCCTAGCCATGGCAATCAGACAACACAAGGAAATAAAAGGCAACCAGATTGGCAAGGAAGAAGTAAAACTGTCCCTGTTTGCAGATGACAAGATATTGTACATAAAAAACCCTAAAGAATCCGTTACAAAACTACTAGATCTGATATCTGAATTCAGCAAAGTTGCAGGATACAAAATTAATAAGCAGAAATCTGTGGCATTTCTATACACTAACAATGAACTAGCAGAGAGAGAAATCAGGAAAAAATTCCATTCACAGTTGCATCAAAAAGAATAAAATACCTCGGAATAAACCTAATGAAGGAAGTGAAAGACCTATACTCTGAAAACTACAAGACACTCATGAGAGAAATTAAAGAAGATACCAATAAATGGAAACACATCCAGTGCTCATGGATAGGAAAAATTGATATTGTCAAAATGGCCATCGTGCCTAAAGCCATCTACAGATTCAATGCAATTCCTATCAAAACACCAACAGCATTCTTCAATCAACTAGAGAAAATCGTTCTAAAATTCATATGGAACCACAAAAGACCCTAAATAACCAAAGCAATCCTGAGAAGGAAGAATAAAGGTGGGGGGATTATGCTCCCCAACTTCAATCTCTACTACAAAGCCACAGTACTCAAGACAATTTGGTACTGGCACAAGAACAGATCCATAGACCAATGGAACAGACTAGAGAGCCCTGATATAAACCCAACCATATATGGTCAATTAATATATGATAAAAGAGCCATGGACATACAATCGGGAAATGACAGCCTCTTCAACAGCTGGTGTTGGCAAAACTGGACAGCTACATGCAAGAGAATGAACCTGGATTATTGTTTAACCCCATACACAAAAGTAAACTCGAAATGGATCAAAGACCTGAATGTAAGTCATGAAACCATAAAACTCTCAGAAGACAACATAGGCAAAAATCTCCTGAATATAAGCATGAGCAACTTCTTCCTGAACGCAACTCCTTGAGAAAGGGAAACAAAAGCAAAAATGAACTCATGGGACTGCATCAATCTAAAAAATTTTTGTACGGCAAAGGACAACATCAACAGAACAAAAAGGTATCCTACAGTATGGGAAAATATATTTGTAAATGACATATCCGACAAGGGGCTAACATCCAAACTATATAAAGAACTTACACACCTCAACACCCAAAAAGCAAATAACCTGATTAAAAAATGGCAGACGATATGAAGAGACAGTTCTCCAAAGAAGAAATTCAGATGGCCAACAGACACATGAAAAGATGCTCCACATCACTAATCATCAGGGAAATGCAAATTAAAACCACAGTGAGATATCACCTTACACCAGTAAGGATGGCCAGCATCCAAAAGACTAAGAACAACAAATGCTGGCAAGGATGTGGTGAAAGGGGAACCCTCCTACACTGCTGGTGGGATTGTAAGCTAGTTCAACTACTGTGGAGAGCAATATGGAGGTTCCTCAAAAAACTAAAAATAGAAATACCATTTGACTCAGGAATCCCACTCCTTGGAATTTACCCAAAGAATACAACTTCTCAGATTCAAAAAGACATATGCACCCCTATGTTTATTGCAGCACTTTTTACAATAGCCAAGGAATGGAAGCAACCTAAGTGTCCATCAGTAGATGAATGGATAAAGAAGAGGTGGTACATATACACAATGGAATACTATTCAGCCATAAGAAAGAAACACATCCTACCATCTGCAACAACATGGATGGAGCTGAAGGATATTATGCTCAGGGAAATAAGCCAGGCGGAGAAAGACAAGCGCCAAATGATTTCCCTCCTTTGTGTAGTATAACAACGAAGCAAAACTGAAGGAACAAAATAGTAGCAGACTCAGAGACTCCAAGAAGAAACTAATGGTTACCAAAGGGGAGTGGTGTGGGAGGGCGTGTGGGGAGAGTGGGAGAATGGGATTGAGGGGTATTTTGTTTAGTACACATGGTGTGGGGGATCAAGGGGAAAACTGTATCACAGAGAAGGCAAATAGTGAATCTGTGGCATCTTACTGCACTGATGGACAGTGACTGCATTGGGGTATGGGTGGGGATTTGATAATATGGGTAAATGTAGTGACCACATTGTTTTTTCATGTGAAACCTTCATAGGAGTGTATATCAATAATACCTTAATAAAACAAATAATTTAAAAATAAATAAATAAAAATCCTGGTTTCCTGAACAGATTAGCAAAATAGACAAACTACTTGCTAATTTGATCAAAAAACAAGGGCTAAAGCACAAATGTACAAAATGAAAAATGATGAGAGGCATAACCATGGAAACAGTTTTCCCTCTCCTCTGACATATATGGAACTTAGTGGGATTGAGGGAGGAGCAAAAGCTAGCATATGGGTTCGTTCTGCCATCTTTTAAGGGAAGGATTTGCCAAGCAAAAGAGCAATGGAAAGTGTGATCACTGAAGAGCTGAAAAGATGTGATTACATAAAATTTTAATGATGCATGTTAAAAACATCATAAGCAAAATCAAAACATAATTAAAAATTTAAAGGTACACACCAAGTGTGAAAAGAATACACAACAAATGTAATGTGAAAATAAAGACCTACTCCAATGAGAACTCAGAGCTTGCTGAGCAAAGGAGTCACCAATATCACATTTTTTGGCAGAAATTTAAAGCCTGTCAGAGGAGTGGGAAAACTTTGTGGTGAAAAAAATAGAATGTTTCATGTGTGTTCTGATTGGACATTTTTGGCAAAGAGAAGCTGGAGATAGGCCAACTAGAAGCAGGGCATCTTACATCATTAGTTTGAGGAGTTTATTTGACTTTCTCTGGTTGGTCCTGAACTGAAAATTGGTGAGAGGGAGCAAAAAATATAGGGAAACTGACAGCCATTGACTATGTCCTGACCCTTCTGGGGTGGTTGCTACAGAGGTTGTAGTTGCTGGTGTGGACTACCTGCTGCAGGTGATGGGACAGATTTCTATTGTCATTCATGGTCTGGCTATTGCATGCTTTCATACTCAGTCTCTCAGTAGTTAAGGTGAATAATACATGAAGCTTATACAAAAGGGAGAAGAAAAACTTAGATGTTATCAATAGGGAAAATGGTCAAAGGATAAAAACATGCAATTTCTAGATTTGGAATTATAAGTAGCTAATTCGGTAGATTCAAACCATAGTTATGTTTGGTTTTATGCAAATCTGATTACAAATACTCAAGAAGAAAAGAGAGGAGGATGATTCAATTCTGTTACTCTTCACAAGGAGTGTATGTCATTGGCAATGCAGGCTGTTGTTCAGATGGTCTTATTAAGTGGGTTCGATGGCTCTGTTTTCCAGAAAGAAACTGCAGAATTAATTATGATCCACAGAGAAACACTGATAGTTAGAGGAACTGATAATATCAGCTATAGAGGATACTATTAATATTTTATGGATGACTTAAGACAGTATTTTCAAACTATGGGTTATGAGATTATAGGTTAATCAGTATTTTTTTTTTAAGTAGAATGGTATAGAATAGAACAGAATATTGTCTTTTTGCTTAGAAGTTAACTTAGCAGTTACCCAGCGTTTGGGTAAAATATGACACCAGCATAAGCACTGAAATAGTTCAACCTCATAGGACAAGTAAATAGGGATAAAACAAAATATGATTTGCCTAAATGCGACTCCATCAAACTTAAACCTTCTGTGCATCAAAGGATACAACTGACAGAGTGAAAAGGCAGCCTACATCCTGGGAGAAAATATTTGCAAGTCATATATCTGATAAGGTGTTAATAACCAGAATATAATTAGAACTCCTACAGCTCAACAACAGAAGTTTTAAAATGAGCAAAACTCAAATAGACATTTCTGCAAAGGATATATAAATGGCCAACAAGTATATGAAAATATGTTCCACATCACTAATCATTAGAGAAATGCAAGTCAAAACCACAATAAGATATCACCTCATTAGGATTGCT
>JAVSCE010013845.1:0-41235 GCA_032199065.1 Smutsia gigantea
GGATGGCCACCATCCAAAAGACTAAGAACAACAAATGCTGGTGAGGATGCGGTGAAAGGGGAACCCTCCTACACTGCTGGTGGGAATGTAAGCTAGTTCAACCATTGTGGAAAGCAATATGGAGGTTCCTCAAAAAACTAAAAATACAAACACCATTTGACCTGGGAATCCCACTCCTTGGAATTTACCCAAAGAATACAACTTCTCAGATTCAAAAAGACATATGCACCCCTATGTTTATTGCAGCACTTTTTACAATAGCCAAGATATGGAAGCAACCTAAGTGTCCATCAGTAGATGAATGGATAAAGAAGAGGTGGTACATATACACAATGGAATACCAGTCAGCCATAAGAAGGAAACAAATTCTGCCATTTGCAACAACATGGATGGAGCTGGAGGATATTATGCTCAGTGAAATAAGCCAGGCAGAGAAAGACAAGTGCCAAATGATTTCCCTCATTTGTGGAGTATAACAACGAAGCAAAACTGAAGGAACAAAATAGTAGACTCAGAGACTCCAAGAAGGAACTAGTGGTTACCAAAGGGGAGGGGTGTGGGAGGGCGGGTGGGGAGGGGTGTGGGAGGGCGGGTGGGGAGGGTGGGACAAGGGGATTGTGGGGTATTATGTTTAGTACACATGGTGTGGGGAATCATGGGGAAAACAGCGTAGCACAGAGAAGGCAAACAGTGAATCTGTGGCATCTTACTACACTGATGGACAGTGACTGCACTGGGGTATGGGTGGGGACTTGATAATATGGGTAAATGTAGTGACCACATTGTTTTTTCATGTGAAACCTTCATATGAGTGTATATCAATAATACCTTTAAAAAATATGGTGCTGGAGTGAAAAGACAGATCAGTAGGAAGGAAAAAAAAGGATCAGAATTAAGACTCCAGTGTGCGCAAACAACAACAAATGTTGGCGAGGATGTGGAGAAAAGGGAACCCTCCTACACTGCTGGTGGGACTGCAAATTAGTTCAACCATTGTGGAAAGCAGTATGGAGGTTCCTCAAAAAACTCAAAATAGAAATACCATTTGACCCAGAATTCCACTCCTAGGAATTTACCCTAAGAATGCAGCAGCCCAATTTGAAAAGGACAGATGCACCCTATGTTTATTGCAGCACTATTTACAATAGCCAAGAAATGGAAGCAACCTAAGTGTCCATCAGTAGATGAATGGATAAAGAAGATGTGGTACATATACACAATGGAATATTATTCAGCCATAGAAGAAAACAAATCCTACCATTTGCAACAACATGGATGGAGCTAGAGGGTATTATGCTCAGTGAAATAAGCCAAGCCGAAAAGACAAGTATCAAATGATTTCACTCATATGTGGAGTATAAGAACAAAGAAAAAAACTGAAGGACCAAAACAGCAGCAGACTCACAGAACCCAAGAACGGACTAATAGTTACCAAAGGGAAAGGGACTGGGGAAAATGGGCGGGAAGGAGGGATAAGAGGGAAAAAGGGGCATTACGATTAGCAGATGTAATGTTGGGGGGGCACGGGGAGGGCAGTACAACTCAGAGAAGACAAGTAGTGATTCTATAGCATCTCACTACGCTGATGGACAGTGACTGTAATGTGGTTGTGGGGGGGACCTGATGAAGGGGTAGTTTAATAATTGTAATATTGCACATATAATTGTAAATTAATGATAATAAAAAAACATGAACAATCAAAAAAAAAAAGACTCAGTGTGTACGTACCAGTATAGGTGAGCCATGGATTGACAAAACCTGTAAGAGGAAGAGATCTTGAGCTGGCGAGAGCGATTTCTGATTTTAAAAGCAGGAGGGACGAAAACGGGGAATACGCACAGGTTAACCTCCCATCTCCCTTTGCAGATAATCTTCCAAGAAAACCTCTGCTCTGCGATTTATGTCTTCAAGGTCCGACTGGCTCATTCCCAGTAGTTCCGCGCCCTCCCATTGGTGGTCTAAAGAGGATAAAATCCCCGAGTTGAGCTGCTTAGGTTATTCCGTCTTCTCATTTCCTTGTGTGGTACCTAAGCTTAGGAACCCACCTTCAGATACCCATCAAGGCAAAAGGAGCTTTTAGTCATTGAAACTCTGCCTAGCAACCACTGACGTTACCACAGTCAGTGGGTTGATTGGCTACATGTAGGAACCTGGGAAAACATTTCCCTTTAACATTCCCCACCACAAAGACTACAGACACCCATAGTTTGCACTTGGCTGATGTATTTGCATAAAGCCAGGGAGAAAAAACGGCAGGGGCAGCAATAGGCTGAGCTCACTGGCAGTAGAAATCCCATTTCTGAAAAAGAAAGGGGAAACAGTGGGGAGAAAACCAGCGGTTACACCACAAAGGATATAACGGTTTTAGCAAAGGCTGTAGCTGTTGAGGCCAGGTTCGGCCACACAAATGCTATGCAAATTAGCCCAGAGCCCTCTAATCTTTGCATCTCTCAACTGGACAGAGATTTAGCAATCACAGATGAGAAAACAGGCAGGAATTTGTCCCAGCACACACAGCTAGGCTGCTAGGGGGAGCCAAGAGTAGGAGCATCTTTGCCCATCGTCACAACCCATGGGCCCTCCCTCCAGATATCTGCCAACCCCCAAGACACTCACATCTGTCTTCAGATCGATTTTGCCAGGTTTCAGAGTCTGATCCTCACGTACAATGCTACTGGGGAAATATCCCAGGCGAGCTGCTAGGTCTCCATAGTAATCTCCCTGAACCTGGAGAAAAAGAGTTAAAAAGCCAGGGTCTGGGTGAATGGCAGGCTGGTTCCTGGTGAGGATCTTTGCACTCTCTTCTCCCTAATCGCCACATGGCTGGCTCCATCCTTGTCACTCAGATCTCAGCTTAAAGTCACTGGCTCAGAAGCTCTCCCCAACCACCTGCTGTAAACTAGTCAGCCAGTTATTAATTCTTGAACCTGCACATACTCGCTGATATTTTTGATGGCTTGTCTCCTTCCATTCAAATAAAAGGGATCATTTCCTGTTCTATCTTCAGTGTCTAGAACAGAGACTAACATTATAGGTGTCCTGTAATGCTAAGCAAAGTAAAACTAGATCACAGCAGCTTCCCCCAAATCATTTCAGCTCATCCCCTCAAATTTTCCTTTAGGTGGAAAATTAGGGTGCACTCCCACCCCAGCCCCATACCCTTTCTTCTTGTTCTCTCTCCCAAGACTCACACTGCCTCCCCAGAAGAGCCGCCCTCGGCCCTTCAGCTTGGAGAAGACATACACGACTTGGCCCCTGTATATGGTCAGGAAACGGCAGTCGGGGGCTACGTAGTCCTGCAGGGCCACAGCCATGGAGATGGGGTCTGGGGAAGGAAGAGAAGGGAACGACAGCACCCTCCACACTGGCTGGCAACCCAAGTCCCCAGTCCCCCACACCCAATTCTTACAGCTGCATTCCTCATCCGCACACAGCTTCCAGTCGGCCAGCTTAGGCATGGGGTGGCCCCCAAAACTAAGCCCCGGGAAGGGAGACAGCAAAATGATGACACCAAGGAACACCGGAGACCAAGCCATCTCGGACTATGGGCAAGAGTGACCAAGGGGGAAATGGGGTCTCCAATTTCCTCCTGACCTCCCTCTCTAGCAGTACAAGGCAACCACTGTTCTGTCTTGTCCCCGCCCTAAACCAGTCTCACCCCACCTAGAGGCTGCTACCCAGCCAGAACCATTTTATGGACAGGGTGAGGGCTGCCCACCCAAGGAAATGCCCAGATTGGCCCAAAGCACCCCAGCCACTCCAAGTGACAGCCACCCCTTCAACAATCAGCGAGGCCCAGACAGGCTGATCAGGCATTCAATTCCACCTTCTGGAGTGTGCTTGGGTATCCGGGCCCCTCCGCTATCCCCTCCAGGGACAAAACCAGAGAAGCCAGTCTGGAAAACCACCTTGGAATTTCCTGTGCTGAGGGGCAGGAAACAAGGCAGCCCTTTGATTGCCCCAGCTCTCAAGCAGAGTAAGCATTATGCACTGGGTCTTAGGCTAAGCAATGCCCTACTGGGATTGCTATTTATCCTCAGAACATTTCCTGACTGGGTAACCTGAACTTTTTCTCAAAAACCTCACCTTTCTCATCTGTAATATAGGGTTAACAGCTAGTATTTATAAAGCATTCACCATTTACATTTTTTATTAGTTCAAATGGATACTCTGCATCACCTCAAAATGATATTCATAACTCCATTTGACATGGAAATGGGGGTGAGAGCCTTTAAGAACTTGTCCAAGGTTACTGTGGGTAAAACTGTAACATTTCCAGAATATCTCGCCTGGCTTTAGTATATCTGCATATCAATAGGCATTCAGAGGTGGAAAGGAGTATGGCTTTAGTGCACTAGCATCATTCCTCAGGGGTGGAGAGGTCATCTCCATATCAATGGGTAATTACCTGGGCAAGGAGGGCTTATCTGTACCTGGGAGGTGAGGGGGAGGGCCTCTGCTTCTGCTGGAGCAGGAAAGAGAGAACGGCCCGAACTGCAGTTTGTAAGCAATAAACAGATTTTAAACTTTATTTCTCCTTTTGACTTATTTCAGTTTTAGAGATATTTTGCCCCGGGATTTCCTCTCCCCGGATTTACAGTTAGAGGTGGGAAGTGGAGGGACTAGGTTTGGCTCCAGCCCACACCCATCACTGCTGAGCTCGTTCAGCTGTTTAAGGTGAAAAAGTACTGGGAGGATTTAAACTCGTCTCACCCCACCGGTAAAACTGTGCTTCAGAGACCCACAGACTGAGATTGTTCTCCTGAGCACCCACCTCCTCCCTCAGGCTTCTTACCTCAGGCCACCAAGTCAAACATTTTTTAGCAGGGGAAGAGCACAGGCACAGGGGAACACGGTTTAGGGTAGGGAAGAATTCATCAGGAACAAAGACTAGCCTTTAACCATATTTATAAGCCCAACACCCAGCACAGAGTACCAAGATCTTGAGCATAAAATAGCTCTATTTGAACGTCACCTTCTTGGAGGGGCTTTCCTCCATCACCCATTACTACTGTTCCCCAGCCCACCACCCCATCAGTCCATTACACGAGTTGTTCGTATCGGAACACAGTATCTGAAATAAGCTTGTCGATTTCATTCACGAATGTATTATCTCATGGCAAGAGCAGTATTTAGCAAAAATAGTGTTTGGCAGGCATTTGCTCAGTTTATTGAGAGCTTGCTAAATGCCTGGCAGTGGGTGTGTGTGTTGGGGACAGTGGCAGTATAAACAATACCACTCAAATATAGATTCCTCCTTACCCAGGTAGAAAATGAAGCTGAGTGGGACATCAGATGTCTGTAGGGAACAGCTAGGGAACCCCCCAGGCAGACAGTAGAATCCAGAATCTGCCGACCACAGAACCTGGGGTCATCAGTGTGGCAGGTGAGATGTTTCCATTTGTCATCTGCAGCACCACTGTGCCTTTCTGTGAAGACAACAGTCCCTTTCTCCTCTAGTCTTTCAGACCTACAGGAGCAAGTCCGCATTTGGTGCTACCATCATTTCAAACAGATGTTCTCTTCAATGAAGAGAGCAAAGCAGGAGCAGGCTTGGGCTTACAGCCTTGGCATGAAAAAGTATCAGCAGAATTTAACACTGTCCTATTGTATTTATTTTTGTGGTTTATTTTCTACTGGCAAATGACCTCTTTCCCCACCTTAAAGGTGTCAGATAGGGTCTTAGGCAAATTTTTTGAGCCAATTTATAATCTCCCTGGTGAGATGTGTGACAGACTGCTAAGGAGGGGACCCCATTTAACCACCCCTCCATTTCCATAGCTTCAGCTGGGTGATGACTGTCCAGCAAGAAATTACATTTCCCAGACTCCCCTACAGCTGGGGCACTGGAAGAGAATTTGGTTCAGCCAACTGCCAGAGGCTCTAGTTGAAGAATGGCCTGGAAGGGAGATCTGTTGGGTATAAAGTGGCCACACTCCTTGTCCATAGCTTCCCACATGTGATCGTCAGTTTGGGCACTCTCGTTAGCAGTGTTGGCCATCTTGCTGAACTCTAGACAGCAGCTCAGAGATTGCAAACTGCAACTCAAGTGTCTCAAACCCAGACTGCCATTCCTACTATCCTTCCAATAATTTCATGGGCACCCGATTCCCTTTCCTTCTTAAAAGTTCCTAGAATGGTTTCTGAGGGACTGTTGCTACAGAAGGCACTTTTACGAAGATCAGAAAAAGGTGCAGAAAAACCTTTCTTAACACTCTTATCACATTAAAAATTATTGGAATAAACACACAAGCCTACAAAGTGAATAGTGCTCCCTCTTAAAGGTGACAACCTTGTGCAGTACACAACCTGCCCAACTGTACATGGCAGCCTGGGTTTCAATTTCCTGCCCTGAATGCGGATTAAGACAAAACAGAAATTTTCCAAAGTAGTCAAGGTGACTTAAGCTTAGATAATTTTACTACATTACTCTATGTTTTCCCAAGATTGCAAACCCCAACATGCTGAAAGCACCGAACACCTAGAATGTTCTGATGTGCAGGAAAGGGAAACACAGGACAAGAAGAGAACGACAAACAGTTGTGAAAAACCAAACGTCAAAAAAACACTTTAATTCCAGCCTACAGCGCCAGGTGCAATGTCTGGGGACAGACTCTGGGTACAATGCTGTGTGGCGACCACTCACTCACACACGGCTCTGAGAAGGCCCCCACGGGGGACTTACCTTCGGGGGGCTGAGCCAAGGGTGGGGAGGGGTGGCCCCAGAACAGGGGGCAGGGGCAGGCATGGGAAAAAGGTGCTACTTCTTGGCAAAGGAGATCTTCATGGCGTTGTTCTGAGTGATCTTGAAGCCCTGTAGGGCGTCACGAGCAGCCCCTGCCTGCACCTCATTGTCAAACTCCACAAAGGCAATGTCATGGCGCCCAGGGACCAGCCGAACCTCTTTGAAGCCAGGGAACCTGAAAGAGGGGAACAGACGTCAGGGATCCAGACTTGCCATTTCCCTCTAAAATTCTGGCACCTGGTAGATGGAGGCCAGCAATGTCACCGAATATCCTACAACACATAGGATAGTCCCAATACCAAAGAATCAGCCAGCCTGAGATACAGTGCAAAGGTGAGAGACTGTAGTATAAACAAGTATGTACAATACAAACCAATCATTTAATGAACATGAATCCCCATGCAGCCATAACCTTGATCAAGGAAAGAACACTGCCCCCACCCCATGTCCTTTCTCTGTCATAACCCACACAACCTGTTCCAGGAACCAGCCCTACCCTTTCATCATCTGCTTCCTTTCCTTTCTCTTTCTCTTCCCTCCTTCCTTTCCAATTAAGCACCATCCTCATGTTAATTGGGAATCTTTTTTCTAATCAGTATTCTAGAAAATATACATTGTTCTGTGGAAGGGTACATGTATTGTTTTCCTAGTTTATTCTGTTTCTTATATTTTTGTTCTCAGCACTATTACAAAGAACCATTCTCGCTGTTCTCTCTGCTCCTGCATGGCACAGGTGAGCACCTGAACCTGACCTCTTCCTTCTGCCAGGCCGCTGCCAACTCCCCACCACAACCACTGGAGGAACGCCCTTCTACACCCCCTTAGGACTCCAGCGTTCAATGTCTGTATGTTGTTTTACAGGTACCTTGCAGGTCTCCAATTTAGACTAGAAAGATAAGGTCCAGGGCCTGGGCTCCCACACCCAGTGAAGGCAGAGAATACTCTGGCACATACTGGCCACTGCTGACCCCCAGCCTTTTCACCACATCCCCTTGGGTCACAGACCCGGCCTCAGTCTCCTCCTTTTACATCTCCAGTTATTGTCCCAGCTGGAAAACCTAAGCAGGCCCAGGCCTCCACCAGCATTCTGAGGCCCGATCCCATGGTAGCACCCCCTGGCCATGACCCTCGGCTCTGGCCAGCTGCAGGCTCACTTACTGGTTGAAAAGCATGGACAGCATGAGTTCGTTGGTCTCCTCTGGCAGGTTGGTGAGGAACAAGATGTGATTTGGCGGATTTTCTGAAAGCTGCAGGGAAGAGAAGGGAGTCCGTCTGTCTACTGAGGGCCCTCCTGCCTCCTGTTTGAGCTCTCCTACCACCACCGAGCTGAAGTTCTCCGGTGCTTCACCTGACATACTCTATGTTGCCCCCAGTCTACCCGGCCTTGCCCCCACTAGACTGTAAGCCACAAGAGGGCACTGCTGTCCCCATAAGCAGGCGCCCAGCAGGTCACAGAATGCATCTAGGTGGTGACCACTGCTCCAGCCTCACCCTGACCTTCCAATTGCTCTCTGCACCAGGGCCTGAGCCCACTGCCACATCCTTCTCTTTGAGCACCTCCTCAGGGCGGCCGGCCCAGACCACCCCACCTAAAGCAGCATCCCCACCAGTCCCTTTCCATTCCCATGCTCTATTTATTGGCGATCCCAGCTGGACTAGGTACTTACAGGCTGGGCAGGTGGCATCTGCCCCGGCATAAGCTGCTGTGGGGGCATGGCCCCTGGCGGGATCTGGCCAGGTGCAAGGCCTGGAGGCGGGATCATGCCAGGGGGTGGCATATAGGGAGGCTGGCCTGGCATGTGGTGCATGATACGGGGCGCCTGAGTCATCGGCGGCATGCCCTGTGGAGAGGAGGTGGGGAGGACTGAGCTCGGAAGCCAGAGGTGGGAGACAAGCTTCTGTACTCAGCAGAAGGCAGAGGAGAAAATGTGAGAGGAAACCCTGGGGGTGAGACCCAAGGAGGAAGATCTAGGCTTGGAAGGGGGTGAAAAGGGCACCCAAAGAGAGATGGAGCAAAACAGACCGAGGGTCAAGGGGAACGTCAAAGCAGAAAGTTAAGAAAATTTTTGTAACATATAATTAATATGACCTAGTTTTGTTTACACATATGAGTAAAGAAAGGGCTGGAAAAAAAAACAAAATGGCAACAATTATTAACGAAAAGGGGTGAAAATAAATGCTCTAAGGGGCATGCTGTACTTTTGTTTCTAAAAATATACTTTAAGGAAAAAGAAAGAAACAGACTAAGACCTACAAAGAAAAAAGAGACAGTGAAGGCAGAGATGGACAGGGATGGTCAGGGCAGATGCAGAAAAAAATGGGAGGGGTGGCAGCGAGGGGAAGTAGGGAGACGGTCCACTGACACACATCACACACACCCAGGGAAGCCGGGGAGGCCAGAAGTGGAAGTGCCCCTGAATAGTCAAAGGTGGACAGAAAGCTGGGTGCAGAAGAGGGGACAGGTGAAAGCAGGGAAACTAAACAGTAGCCCAGACACCATCGCTGACGCCAGAAGGTGAGTCGGCATCAGCGGAGGTCAAACAGCGTGACCCAGTCAGAAAGGCTGACACACAGACTTGGAGACCTCAGGAGTGGATGTAATTCATCCATCTTTTCTTTAGTACTTCATGCTTCGGGTATCCTGTTTAGAAAACAGGATGTTTCCACTTTTTATGTTCTCCCCAAGATCATGAAGACATTTTCCTGTTTTCTTCTAGAACCTTTATTGTTTGAGCCATCACATTTAGGTCTGTGATTCATCTCTAATTAATTTATACATAGCTGAGGGAGGGCTCATTTTCTCCCTTACAAATATCCAACTGGTCCAGCATTGTTCACTAGGAAAAGTCATTTCATCTCAGGACTGTGCTGACTAACCTTCCATGTAGATCTGATTCTGGACTCTTATTCTGTCCCCTGGCCCCAGACTGCCTTAGGCCTCTTTCTACCCTTATGCTAGTATCACATCTTGATATTACTACTACAGCAGGTCCCCCCAGTTTATTCTCCACGCCTGCCTTGCTTTGCCTTTCCACAGACCTTTAGAAATAGGCTCCCAGTGTCCCCAAAACTTCCTGCTGGCATTCTGATTTAACTGTACTCAACCTCAGATCAATCTGGAGAGAACTGTTATCTCAGCAGCATTGAGTCCATCCATTTGCAAAGGTCCTCTCCAACTGCTCTCGGCACGTTTGTAGTTTCAGTGGGTGGTTTTGTACACCTTTGGTTGGACTTACTCCTCAGTCATTTTTCAATTTGAAGTCTACCTGGTTGTGGTTAGCATATAGAAATAAAACTCATTTTCCCCCATACTGACCTTCTATCTGGTGACCCTGCTGAATTAAGTTTACTTGTTAATCCTAACAGTTGGCTAGTAGCTTATGCTTTATTTTCTACATAGATATTCACTTAAAAAACAAAAACAGCAAAATCAAAGTTAAGGGGAGAAAAGAAACCAAGAGACTAAGACACAGAGAAGGAAAGCTCCTGCAAAACAGGTGGGCAGACAGGGACAGTACTACCCAGGGGAGATACTGTCACCCAGGTGCTCAGCCCCCACCCCAGACAGGCACACAGTCTCTACAAAGAATCTGAAGGAGGGATCTGAATCCCCTGGGGAGACCCTTCCACACCCTGCCCCTGAGCCACACTGCGCAGCTGAGGATGGCCTGGTGGTGACAAGCCTGTGTTTCTGGGCCCAAGCTTACCGGGACAGGCCCCTGGACAGACCCCACCACAGGGGCAGCGGCCCCACCCTGCACGGCCTTCTTGGAGGATGGGGTCTCCTGGCTCTTGGGCTTCCTCTTCTCCCGCTTCCGGTCCCGCTCCACGAAGGTGCCCTTCATTTTGGCAATGATATCCGAGTCAGTCTTGGCGTACTGGATGCGCTGCCAGACAGCAGAAGGGTTAAGAGATGAACTTCAGGGCCAAATCGCTGGGCACAAAAGCAGACTTTACCAGGAGCTTGGTAAGTAACCTGATAGAAATCTCCTGGCCTCAATGTTCTCATCTATAAAATGAGGACTGTGGCACTGCCCACTTCAAAGGATGACTGTGAGGAATGAATGAGTTAAAGTGCTTTGAATAGCAGCTGGCTCATAGTTAAGTGCTGTTGGCGGCTTACTGGAATTTTGAAGGGAAGAGGGGACAGCCCTGAGCAACTGGCCAAGGGTAGAAGCCTGAGGACAGGAGACTAGGACAGGAGAATCACGCAGGGGGGTTTCCAGTTCCACAGGAGTTTGTCTTCTGAGCTAAATCTCATTCACTCAGCGGTTCATGGATAACCTATACTCTGGGAGTGCAGTAACGTGCGTCATCACACAGAAGCCCCTGTCCTCATGGAGTTTATCTGAAGGGGAAGATACAGTGATTAAAAAGTGAGTTGGAGATGGGGATGTGAAGTGTTGAGAACTGAGACTTTCAGAGTGTGGCCAGGAAAAGCCTCAGTGCGGTGACACTGGCACAGACGGAGGGAGGGAGAGGGAGTTGTGTGGACACCCAGGGAAAGAGCATTCTAGCAAAGGCAACACGGTGTATCAAAGAGGCCAATGCGGATGAAAGGGAGAAAGGCAACAAGGTCACAGGGCCAAAAGGGACTCTAGGGACCATAGAGGGACTTTGCTTTTCCTGAGAAAACCGGGAACCACAGAGCATTATAAGCAAGGGAGTGACGAGATCTCACTGGGGTGCAGTAAGACACACTGTGGTGGTGGGAGGGAGAATAGCTACAGGTAGGGAGCAGGGGTGGAAATAAGAGGCCACTGAGCGGGCTGCAGCTATAGTCCTGACAAGGGACAGTGGTGGCTGGGACCCGGCCAGTGCAGGGTAGGACTGAGAAGCAGGCCACTGCTGAAGTTCAGAGGTAGTACACAGGACTGCCAGAAACAACTCACACATACTTGAGTGTTTACGGTCCAAGCAGTGATTTGGAAAAAAAAAGCAGGGGAGAGTCAAAACTTTTAAGATTTGTGGTTTTTATGCCTCAAAAGCAAATTATTAGCTGCCCCACAAGGACAATGGGAGATGTGGCAACTCTGGGCTTGCACACCGACAGGTGACAGTAGGAAGAGTCAAAGGGCTGCTCTCTCCAGATGGAGGTGAGGGCTGCAGGCTGCCCTGCTGTCCCTGGGGCCCGTCTCCCACATACAGTGACCTCCACACACTGACACTTGCTGTCACTTCTCCAAGGGAGGTGATTCAGGGAGGCATATTCCAATCAGGTGAAACTCAACTGATTGAGGGATAAGAGAAAGGGTCCCAAGAACAAGGGACATGGCAGGAATTCTAGCTCAGGGCAGGGACGTCAAGCCATTCCCCACCTCCTGCCCAGACTGCAGCCCATCCACTAGCCCCCTGAACCTCTGCAATGCATCGCCCTTCCTCCCATGCCCTGGCTCCTCCCCCCTGGGAACCTGAGGCAGCCTCGCTTTTGTAAATAGACCCTCATCCCTCTCCTCTAATGCTCCCTAACCAACAGCCAGAGATATCTCCCTAAAGCCTTTGATGGCTCCCCAGCACCCTCAGAATCAAGCGTACCTTCAGGACAAACTTTAGCCCTGAGCAGCCTGACTTCTGACATACTCTCCAGGTTATGGCCTCCCAACCTCCCGCCTTTCACTCCAGCCAAGTGAACCTGGCACACTCCTTAATTACATGTGCTCTTGGTCATCTGCAGGCCATAGTCCAGATGGTTGCTCTGCCTAACACCCTTTCTCCCTCTCCTCCCCCAGCTAACTCTTTTCCTTCAAGTCTCACACCCAGAAAGCCTTCAATGAACACAGACTGGGTGAGGTGCCTCACCTAAGCTTCCCCAGCTCTATGCACTTCTCCCATCTCAGTCCTGACCCCCACCATCTGGTGGCAGGCTTGTCTCTCCCACAGCACTTATGGACCTGACAGGACAGGGCTGGGGGTTCCCTTGGTCACTGTGTGCTCCCTACCCCAGTAAAATGAACAGTGAATGCTGAAGACGAGCAAGAGACATTCCCATCCTTAAGGGGCAGGACTACAGGTGACAGGAGGCGCAGACCCACCCAGTCTGCTGCAGCACTTTGCACGTACACCCACGTGCACACACCCCCTCCACACCCACAGTGCTCACCATGGGCTTGTCGTAGAAGGGGAAACCTTGCATGGAGCGTAGGGCATTGGTGGCACTGCTAACCTCCTTGAAGATGACAAAGGCCTGGCCCCTCATTTTCAGGCTCCGTGATACCAGGATATCCAGGATCTGGCCAAACTGGGAAAAGATGGCGTATAGGGACTTCTTCAGCTCTGCAGTGGAGGAAGGAAAGACCCATGGGTAGATAGAGACCTTGGTTGCATGTCCTGGGGCTTAAACTCCCCTTATGAGAGTAAAGTACAGTCCAAAAGGGAAACCATCCGCCCACTGACAGAATATCCAGAATGCCATGGTCAGTAATCCCTAGAGACAGCAATATAAGCAGAAGCTAAGAACCACTCAAGTGGTCCTGTGTACTTCTCTGTAAGAGGCCAACAATAACAATACTACTTCACAGGGTGGCTGTATGAGGAACACAAGTCACACACACCAAAGACACACAGTAAATGCCCTATAAACGTGGGCACTTCTTGTCACTGTCCCTAGCACTTTGACACAGGCCCGTGTGAGGTGGCCCTGGCTAACTTCTCCAACCTTATCTCTCCCCTCACTCCAGCCACACTGGCGCTCCAGGTTTTCTCAGGCATGCCACACTGATCCTGCCTCAGGATCTCTGCACTGGCTGTTGCCTCTAACAGGAGCACCCCTCTGATGTGTACATGGTACCTCCTATGCACCCAGGTCTCTGCAGTGTTGCCACCTCAGAAGCTTTCCCTGACCACCGTCATGGCACTTTTAACTAGTTTTATCCCTGTAACATCCATGCAAAGCAGGTATTATGATTCTGCTCAGTTTTCAAATACAGAAACAGAGGTGCAGCAAAGGTGATAATTTGCTGAAGTGCATGGACAGTGTGCCTGATGTCAAGAATCGAGTTCTCAAGCAGAATTCTATACTGGAGGCCTCCACCACTTTGTCTTGCTGTGTGACCTGGGGCAAGTAACATCGCCTAAGTCTCAGTTTCCTAATCTGGGAAATGGGAATAGCTCCTTCCTGCCAAGTCATTGTGCAACAAATGTGATCAAGATTTATACAGTGTTAGCCATCACGATCGATCATTTCATCTTTCACTCTGGAAAGAAGCATTTTCCTCCCGCATTTTCACTGTAAGCTGATCACTGGGAACACGACAGTGACGACAGTCCCAGTTCTTACCCTCACAGACCTCACAGGCCAGTGAAAAAACAGTCCCATGACAGCCCAGAACAATCAAGGCTTGAGGGGGTAAGTCCAGGGTCTAATGGAAGTCAGAGGCAGGCACCTAAGGAGAAAGCGGACTGCAAAAGGCTTCCTGGAGGAGGGGGTCCTATGAGCTGAAACCTTAAAAAATGAACAGTGAACAGGTAAGTGGGCAGAGGATAAGATGACCTGAGGGGAGCGTTAAAGACAGAGGACGCAGCGTGTGCAAAGGCCGGGGGGTTAACGTTAAAGAGTTTGGCTGAAAAGGCTGAGGAACAGAAGTGGGTGCTCGGGATGAAAGAGGGGGCTGGATGCGGGAGAATCCATTGTCTGGACTATCCCGAGAACTCACCATCCTTCTTGATCTTCTCGTTGAGATTGTTGATATAAATAGTGTGATTGGGGCGGGTCTCGGGAACTGCCATGGAGTGAGGTGCCGAGGTAGGGTTGAAAGAAAGAAAATGGTAACTTCAGCCTTCGGTTTCTCCAAACCCGTTGTCCCCACGCAGGCTTAACGGGCTGCTTAGGGCTATTCCTTCCAAGAGGAAGTCTAGAAAGCAGTGGAGGAGGGATGAGAAAGGCACAGCTTGGAAAACAAAGCGAGAGAACACCTCTTCCCTCCGCGTGGTGAGGAAATTTCGAGAAGTTTACTACTAGTCCCAGGATGCTCTACGCGACCCAATAGGCGGAGCGTCCTAAGTGGCGATGCCCACTGGCCCGCGAGATCAAAAGGGCCCCCCCAAAAAATCCCCGGATGTAAAGCCAATTAAAGGCGATTTTGCGGCTCCCGGCTTCGTAGCAGCGGGAAGTTTCCCCACACGAAGTGCAGAGGGGCCCGGGCGCCAAGCGCTCGCCCGCCCGGCGCCGATGGCCGCCTGCACTCGATATTACTCACCGACAGAGCCGAAGCTCCTGCAAGTAGGGCCTGCTAGTTTCTAAGTGCCGACCACAAAAGCTTCCTCTCCTGGTCCCGCCTTTGGCTTCCTGCCAGCCAATCTCCGTGCGGAAACTCGGTAGCTTACCCAGTCAGAGAAAGCCTCGCCCCAGGACCCAGAATTTGCCAATCCAAACCACACTTGGGTTCCCGCCTCGGCAGAAAAACCCCAACCACCTGTTCAAGCCCCACTTCTAGGCTGCCAAAGGGGACGCGGCTCCTGCTGCTACGCTATTCCGGAGGCAGTCTTTTGGAAGCCCCACCTCTTCCTTCGCCCCGCCTTCCCCGTCACGTGACCACTACAGGGGCGGGCACGAGTTGCCCCACCACCCAATACGGGAAATGTGCGCTGCGGCAGCCATTTTGGAGGAAGGGGAGGCCGTGTTACTTGCAGTCTCCGTTCCTCGTCCCAGCTCTGTAGCGGCTCCTGACGTCCTCGGAATTCTGAGCCTTTCTCAATCACAAGACTTTTCCTGTTGCTTTCTGATTACAGGACCTTCTCCACAACTGAGCTGTTTTCCCTGCTAGGTGTCCTTTTGACCCGTTGATTTCTGACTCAAGGTCAGCTCGGAGGTTCCGATCTCGGGCTTGGGAAGTGAGGGGGTACACATGCTAAATTCCTCACTCTTTAGCCCTGGGCCCTTCCGGCCCTTCACCCTAGGTCTCAGCTTTCATGTCTCAAATCTGACCCCGAATAATAAATTAACTCCTACTCAGTCTCCCTCCTTGAGCCTTGCGACCCAGCCTCACTTTTACAAATCTGGGTCCGGATTAAAGAACCCCAGATCCTGTTAGCCCCCAGATCTCTTGTGATTTGAGTCAGCCTGACCTGCCCCCATTACAAATTTTTGCACCGGTTCTTTCAGTACCACTGTTTAGCCCCCAAATTCTGGAACTCAGCTGCAAAACCTTAAGAATCTCTACTCCTGTGACCAACCCATTTTGGAGGATCCTTCCCTTTCCATTCTCCACCTCCCAGGCAATGCCATAGACGCCAAAATGATTTCTCCATGCTCTCCTTCCCTAGAACCTCCAATCCCTCCTGCAAGGACCTCTGCATCCCAAACCATAATTTCTCCTCCCCCTCTACCCCCAAACCTCCCCAACTTAACTTTCCCATCCCTTCCCTCGAGCCTCCAGGCCCCTATTCCCCCACCACCCCCACTGCCTCCTCCACCCGCTGCTATGGGAGTTGCTCCCCCTCATGTCTTCGGCTTGGAGAAGAGCCGTCTCCTGAAGGAGGCTTTTGAGAAGGCTGGCCCGGTCCCCAGAAGCAGAGAGGATGTGAAGAGGCTCCTGAAGCTGCACAAGGACCGGTAGGGTTTCTGTGCCCCATGCCTCTCACTCAGGGTATTACCCAACCACCTTGGACTTCAGCCATCTTGGGGTTTCCCATTTCCTCAAGGTCCAGCAGCTGGACTGCTTCAGGCCCCTACCTAATCTCTTCAGTGGCATGTGCCTTCAGCAAAGCAGAAAACTCCTGCCCTCACAAGCACTTCATCCAATGGGAGAGACAGATCCCTCGCTCCAGGTGTTAGCCTGGAGTGGTCAGAGCTGTGATGAAGGAGCCCAGAAGGGGTCCCTGACCAAGGCTGGGGGTCAGTGAGGCCTGCCTGGAGGAGGGGATCCCTGAGTGCTGGAGAGCAAATCATGCAGGGGTGTATGTGAACAGCTTGTACAGGAGCCTAAAAAAGACATGCAAATATTTCTTTCATGGGTCAGGGCAAGTGACAACCAAGGGATTTCATGGGTGGGCAGGAGCCAATTACACAGAGCACTGGCCATATGAAGGAAGGTGGACAGTCCTGAGGGCACTAGGGAGCGGTGGAGGGCTTTGCACAAGAGGGAGGCCACCTGTGGGGAGTGGAGGTGTGAGACTCCAGGGGGCCCTGGAGGAAGCGGGAGCACCCAGGGGCCCAGGAGGGAGGCAAGGGGGCTAACCTGGACTGGGTTGTAGGCCCTGGCTTAGCGATTCCTTGCTAGAGGGAAGATTCACAGAAGAAACTTCCCAGTTTCTAGACAAGTTTCTAATCTGCTCTTAAGAGTGAGGCAAATTTAGTGCAAATAACAACCATCCATCAGTGCATGTCTGCCATATTTCTGACATAGTTCTAAGTGTTTTTAAGTATTTAATTCTCTCGACTATGCTATGAGAGAGGAACTGTTATCCCCAATTCCCAGATGAGAAAATGGGGGCTTAGAGTGTGAAGTCACTTAGCCACAGTGCTTAGAAGAGGAAGAGCCCAACTGGAGCTCCAGCAGTGGAGTTCCATCCATGCTTTTAACCATTGTACCGTGATAACGTTTTTATCAGGAGGGTGCCCCAAACTGGGAACCGGGAGCCTTATAGCCTTGCTCTTTGACTAGCCTTGGAATAGAAATAAAGGCTCATTGTCCTGCCCCACCTGATGGGGGTGCGTTGTTACCTTGTTTTAATCATAGTTGAGTTAAGGGATTTTTCACCCTATTTAACAGCCTAAGAAACAGGTTTGAGAAGCAGGGGGGCGGGGGGGAACAGGGTTTGGGTATAGAGACACCCTTTCGATAAACTTCCTCTAATGCCTCAGGCTCCTGTTGGAAAGCTTTTGCGCATCTACTCCTCGCCTTTACAAAACAGAGTAGGGAGCGGCTAGTGGAAGGAGCATATGAGGAAACTGAGGCTCAGGAGAGTAAGTGCCTCAGCAGGGGGTTCAAGGAAGTCAGTGACAGAGCCAGGAGCTGCCCCTGGCCCATACGACAGCTGGGCCTGTATCCCTTTCACCACCCCTCAACACCCCACTCTCAGCCAGATCTCTAGGGGAGATTTTTAGGAGCCAGAAACTGTATGACCTGAGCAAGGCTCTGATTCAGTTTCAGAAGTAACTTGCAGTGGATCCTCTTCTGTGCTGACCTGCCCTCCCTCATCCAAGAAGGCCCGCAGTACGTGCCCTGATCTGGGACCCCAACGCTTGGCCGCTGCTCATTCCAAGCTTCTGCCTGTGCTGAGCTCCGTGAGGACTGACCTGGAAGCTGGGAGTGGTGGGCTCATCCCAGGCAGCCTGGGGAGGAGAGGGAGGGGAAAGGGGGAGCTCACCAGCTCAGGGTCCTGGGTGCATGCACAGTAAACAGAGTTGGAGTGAGTGAGCTAGTAAACCTGGTCCGTCACCTCTGATTCTGCTTTGGCACCTACTCTTCCTGAAAGGCCAGGTGACATCTTTCCCCACCCACAGCCCTCCAGCCCTGGGCTCAGGCCTTGGCCATCCTCTCTCCCTTGAAGGGGAGTCAAATTCTCCCCACCCAGCCTGGGAGAAAGGAGGCAAACTGCCCCAGGGCAGCAAGCCTTCCTGCACTCCAGCTTCTGGGGCAGAGGGAGCTCTGTAAAGACATGACTTAGGGGTCGAGGGCCTTGGCCTGTCTCTCCCCAGGTGTGGACTGGTGGCCTTGTGGATGGCAGGCACTCTCCTGGCACCCCACCGCAGCATCCCCCTGGAGGGACTCGTGCAGATGGCCATGGAGAGAGGCTACTCTGCTCAGGGAGAGATGTTCTCTGGTGAGTTAAGCACAGGAGCATCTCAGGCTAGGTGTTCTTCCCCAGGAGGGGATGGAGAGGCTGGGTAGGACACTGCCAGGCACGTGAGGAGACCTCATCCTATTTCTCAAGCCCTTGTCCCCACCCAGTTGGGTAGAGGGTTACAAGGTAGACTCTGGAGCCAGGCTGCCTAGGTTTCCAGCCCAGCTCCGCCACCACCTGCTGAGTGGCCATGAACAGACAGCTTACTCTCTTTGCGCCTTATTTTCTGCATATGTACAAGAGGCGGTGGTGATGGTGAGGGTTGGGGTGGCCATCCCCAAGGAGCTCTTGGTATGGTGCCAGGCACGCAGTGGTCCATCTCTCTGTGTCTGCTCTGTCCCACAGTGGCCGACATGGGCAAGCTGGCCCAGGAGGCGCTGGGCTGCCGTGTGGAGCTGCTCTGTGGTGGCCTGGGCGGTCCCAACAGGCACCACGTCCTACAGCACCTTATTACTGGACATCCCCTCCTCGTCCCGTACCCCAGGGCCTGGAGGTGGGCAGGGCAGGGTTGAAGAAGGGTCCACACCACAGTTTTGGCCTTAACTCCAGCACCAGCTATGACGAGGACTTCAACCATGAGCCGTGTCAGAGGAAGGGCCACAAGGCCCACTGGGCAGTGAGCGCAGGTGAGTCCCCTCCCGCACCCTGTGCTCCCATCCTGGCGCCCCCCAGCCCTGCATTCCCCCGCCTCACACCCTCACCCTTGCACTGGCTCTCCCCAGTACTCAAGGCAGGGACCAGGGCTAGGCTGTCCCTGTCCTCACAGGGTACTTAGCAGGGACCTGGCAGTCAGTAGGTGCCTTGACGCCTGCCATTCAGGGTTTTCACGAACAGAAGCTCAGAGTGTGGGTTTAGGATCAGGTCTGGGCTCCAGGGCCAGTCTAGCCCCTTGCAGCCTCTGTGAGTCTGGGCTTCCATTATCCTATCTGTCAATTGGGTGACAGTAGTACCTGTCTCCCTGGCAGAGCACAGAGAACTCAGATGGTACCTGGCATGCTACATGCCTCAGTAATGTCAGCTCCAGTCTGCTTTGTCTTCCTCATTCAGCATGCCTGAAAGAAGGCCAGATTTGCACAGCACGAGCCCTGAATCGAGGCTCCCTTACCAGTGGCTCTGTGGCCTTGAGGGCTTTTCTCTGAGCATCAGTTTTCCTGGACTTCTGGAGACAACTGGGTGTCAGGGTTTGCTCTGTTTAATGCCACCTCTCCACCTCCTTGTGCCAACAGGCTATAGGAGGCAGGACTTAAAGTGCTGGGTCCAAGCCCAGCCCAGCTGTGTGCCCACTGGCCCCGCTGACTTCTCTGTAACCTGGGAATCAAGGCAGCACCTACCCTGGAGGGCTGTCGGGGGTGTTCACTGAGCCCTGGTGCCAGTCAGGGCACAGCTCTTGCTCACAGCCGCCTCCTCCCTTCCAGGGGTCCTGCTGGGTGTGCAGGACGTGCCACACCTCGGCTATGTGGAGGACCCTGAGCTGCCAGGCCTATTTCACCCCATGCCAGGCGCAGCCCACCAGCCACCATCCCTGCCGGAAGAAGGCTCCCCAGGAGCTGTCTACCTTCTCTCCAAGCAGGGCAAGAGTTGGCATTACCAGCTGTGGGACTATAACCAAGTTCGAGATAGCAACCTGCAGCTGACCGACTTCTCACCCATGCGGGCCTCCGATGGCCGGGCATACGTGGTCCCCACTGGCGGGGTGCGGGCTGGCCTCTGCGGTCAGGCCCTGCTTCTCAGACCACAGGAGTCCAGCCACTAGCTTGTGCAGCCCTGCGCCTGGGTGACAGGGCCCAAGCCACAGCTTCTATCTTTGCACAGCCTGTGGGTTTGAGCTGGACTCAGAACCTCCAGCCAGAGACCCTTCATGCAGAGTCATCCCCATCCCATCCTGTTCCCCAGTATTGAGCACCTCTGTGAGCTGTGGTTATAGCCAGGAGCCAGCCAGACAGGCCCTCTCTCACCAGGAGGGAGACTGACCCTAGCACAGCCCCAAGGTTCCTGGGCCATTCCTGCCCCCCGCCATTTGAATGTTGCCACCATGTTTCTCACTGGTGACCACCCTCTTCTGAACCACTGGACATCTGCAAGAGCCTCCTCAAGGGGCCCCCTGCTGCCTGCAGAAGCCCAGGAAGCTTTTACAGTGCAAACCAGGTCTCAGCACTCCCCTCCAGAGAAGCTTCCAGCATGTCCTTTTGCTCCGAACAGAGACTCTTCCTTCTAGCCAGCTCTCCTCATCCCAGGTGTTCCTCAAATTTTCTGCCGCCAGTCATACTGGCCTTCTGGGTCCCTAGTGTCATGTTCCCTCCTGGAGCCCCCTGCTAAGACCTCAGCCTGTCCATCTCGACTCTCACTTTCTCAGAGAGGATGCCCTCAGCCCCAGGTTCAGCCCCTTCCCCACCTTGGTGTCCACTTGATTCAAAAACAAAAGAAATGCAGTCAGGGCAGTTCTTGTCAACTTCTTTACCGTGTTAACTCCTCAGATCCTCTAATACCCTGGAAGGAAGGTACTAGATCCTCCTCATTTTACAGCTAGAGAGACTGAGGCCTGGAGAAGTGCACTGCAGCCACTGGCTGAAGGTCACATGGCTGGCAAGTGGCAGGACCAGGATTCAAAGGCAGTATCTAAACAAACAGGGAAAGATGATTAATGAATACCTGTTCCTCCACTCTGAAAGGAAAAGAACAGGTCTGTCTGGGTCACTGCTGTGTCCCCAATGCCCCGCAAACGGTCTTTGAGAGACTGCAGTGTAGTGTTTCTAGCAGAAGGGGAGTGCGCCCCTCCCCATCCCAGCCCCCACTCTGGCTGGCACTGTCCTGGGAGCCCCTGAGGGCAGGGCTTGGAGCTGTTTTTGTCACCAGTTTGTCCCCGGCATCATCCAGCCCAGAGCCAGGTACAAGTAGCAGCTCAGTGAATGAACAAGTGAGCCAGTGGGCTCCCAGCCTGCATCACTGCCCCACACTCATTCCTGTCCCATTGTCACACCCAATGCTGATGCCCAGATTATGAGCTTCAAGCCCACACATCCCAGGTGCAAAAGAAAGAACTCCACAAAGTTAACTTTGAATGAGCTGTTTACTGGGTGTCCTCATGAGGGGAACGCCTGGGAAGTGATTTTGCCTCCTGTTCCCCATACTGCCCCATTGAACAAATAACACGTCTTGTATAAATATTATAAAGATGGTCAGTAGAAAAAGAGTGCGCCTTCTTATCCAGGAGACCTTAGGGCTTCAGCATAGGGAAGGGGGGGCTGTGTGTCCCCCCAAGCCTAGCCTCGTGGGCCAGAAGCCAAAAGTCACAGGAGTGGGGAGAGGGGGACGGGCGTCACCCACACCTGAGGGTGCCGGGTGCTTTGGTTTGGACCAGGTTGTGAGCCCAGAGTCATAGCCAGTGGCCCTACCTACCCCGTACCTCTGGCCAAGGGGGGGACTAGTCACAGCAGGGGCCAGGGGCAGGATGAGGGACTTCTGGAGGAAGGCAGCTGATTCCCAATTCCCAAGCCTGCTTTTTGGGGGCTGAAAGCCCTTTCTGCCACTACAGACAGTAGGAGGAAGGAAGAAAGGGTAAAGAGCAGGAGGCGAAGTCCCAAGGCTGAGGCTGGTGCCTAGGGAACAAAGTGGTGCTGGTCACAGTGCTGACAGGACGTGCATAGTTTTGGTCTGTGGGGGTTAGAGTTCCAGAACCATGGGGCCAAGGGACAGGGTGAACTGCGGCCCACCAAGCAGCAGCAGCTCTCAGGCCAGCCCCGTGGTTGTCACACTCTTCTCAGCCTGTCAGCACTTGAATGGCCTCAGATAACTCTCCCAGGTGGACGAGCAACTCCTGCACTTGACCACAGATGAGGTCCAGTTCTCCTAGGCACCTGGCATCACAGCTGAGACTGGTCGCTGGCCTCAGGGAGCCAGCTTGCAGCCCCACGGAGGCAGTCATCCACAGAGTGACACCCCCTGCAACAGCCGGCCATCGGAATCGTGTTCTTTCAGGGCACGTGGTTTAGTTGTGGCCTCTGGCAGCCCCTCAGAAACCTTCCTGGCCGTTCAGAGGAACCAGTCTGGTTCTGACTCACTGTGAGACACAGCCATGTCTCTCCTCATCTCCAGTCCTTAACCCCTGGCTTATGAAAGGGCGAGGCACTACCTGGTCTCCATAGCCCCTCATATCTTCCACTCAGGTCTTGTGTGGTACGCAACACAACCTCTCCAACAGTGAGGTCAACTATCCCAACCTCAGGCCCCCGAGCATCTCAGGCTCCTTCAGCCAGATAGGCACAGTCCAGTAGATAAAGCTGGTGGTGGCCAAATAGGTCAGCTCTGGGCCAGCCCCTGAAGCAGGCAGATCATGTTGTCCAGGCCCCAGAGGTAGCCATCCTCGTGGTTGCCCTCGGCCCAGGGCAGTCGGTGGCTGAGCGTTTGGTGGTCAGGCAGGGCCACTGTCTTCCCAAAGTCGATCATCCAGACCTTGGCCAGGCCCATGTGGTCGTGCACAAAAAGGAGGGAGCTGCCTACCACCTGCAGGGAGAGAGGTGGGAAGTTAGGGGAGGAGCAGGCACTGGCCAAGGTCCCCTTTCCAGCAGGCAGCTGAGCTGAGTGGTTGACAGCATGAACTTCAGCCAGACAACCTGGGTTCACATCCTGGCTCTGCCACTTCTGGCTGTGTGGCCTTGGGCAGATGACAACTTCTCAGTGCCTCTGTGTCATATACGAAGTGAAATAATGGGAAAAGTATACCACTTACCTCAAAGGTTGCTTGGCATATGCATGAATTAATCCACATAAAGCTCTTAGAACAATTGCCAGAATAGCAATCGTACAAACAGTGTTAACTGGTTTCCTTTTTCAAGCTGGGATACAAATGCAAATGCCTGCAGGATCCTAACTGCATCATCAGGTTGGGAACTTTCACAACCTTCAGGAGCTCCAGCTCCCTGGCTGGCTACACAGCTGCAAAGACCCCTTCCGTGATACGCAGCCTACTGAGCCTTTCTCCCAGCCAGCCCCACCTGGCTCGCAGACCAGCAAACCCTATCCTGGTGTTAAGTCAGCCAGAGGGAAGCCCCATCTACAGCAACTACAAACGCAAAGCACAGAGGCTTATACCTGTGTGCTTGGCCCACAGGTTCTGGCAGTGGAGACAGGCATAGCAGCCGGGAAGCAGGAAACAGCTTTCCTCCCCCCAGGCACCAGTACTGCTCCCCTGCGACCCCTGACATTGCTTCAGGGGCTGAGAAGCTCCAGAGAGTAGAGCTTCTGGGCACTAGAGGGCACCATATACAAATATGAAACGCCAAAGGAACCTGGTCCAGAGTAAAATTATGAACACAACTCCTGGAAAGATTCAAGTGAAATCGACCTCATGAATCTTCCTGAAAGAGATTTCAAAATAAAAATCATTAACATGTTCATGGAGGGACAGAAAAATATTCAAGAAATCAGGAATTAATTCTGATCGGAAATCCAATCATTACAGAACCCAGTATCAGAAATGAAACATACAATGGAAAGTTTTAAAAGCAGATTAGATACGGTGGAGGAGACAATAAATGAAACAGAAATGAGAGAAGAGGAATACAAAGAAGCTGAGGCACAGAGAGAAAAAAGGATCGCTAAGAATGAAAGAACATTGAGAGAACTGTGTGACCAATCCAAATGGAAAAATATTCATATTATAGGGGTACCAGAAGAAGAAGAAGAGAGAAAAGGGATAGAAAGTGTCTTTGAGGAGGTAATTGCTGAAAACTTCCCCACTCTGGGGGAGGAGATAGTCTCTCAGGCCATGGAGGTGCACGGATCTCCCAACACAAGGGACCCAAGGAAGACAACACCAAGACATATAGTAATTAAAATGGCAAAGATCAAGGATAAGAACAGACTATTAAAAGCAGCCAGAGAGAGAAATAAGACCACATACAAAGGAAAGCCCATCAGGCTATCATTAGACTTCTCAGCAGAAACCCTACAGGCCAGAGGGGAGTGGCACGATTTATTTAATGCAATGAAGCAGAAGGGCCTTGAATCAAGAATATTTTATCCAGCAAGGTTATCATTTAAATTTGAAGGAGGGATTAAACAATTTCCAGATAAGCAAAAGCTGAGAGAATTTAGCTCCCACAAACCATCTCTACACTGTATTTTCGAGGGACTGCTATAGATGGAAGTGTTCCTAAGGTTTAATGGCTGTCACCAGAGGTAATAACACCACAGTAAAGAAAGTAGATCAGTTAATTACTAAGCAAATGCAAAATTAAATGAACTATCTCCCAAGTTAATCAAGGGATAGATTACAGAATATGATATGTAATATATAAAGAATGGAGGAGGAAGAAAAAGGAGAAAAAAAGAATCTTTAGACTGTGTTTGTAATAGCATATTAAGTGAGTTAAGTTAGACTCTTAGATATAGAGTCACTGAATGGATCAAAAAACAAGACCCATCTATATGCTGCCTACAAGAGACTCACTTTAAACCCAAAGACATACACAGACTGAAAGTGAAGGAAAGGAAAAAGATATTTCATGCAACTAATAGGGAGAAAAAAGCAGGAGTTGCAGTACTTGTATCAGACAAAATAGACTTCAAAACAAAGAAAGTCACAAGAGACAAAGAAGGACATTACATAATGATAAAGGGGTCAATCCAACAAAAAGATATAACCATTATAAACATCTATGCACCCAACACAGGAGCGCCTACATATGTGAAACAAATACTAACAGAATTAAAAGGGGGAAATAGAATGCAATGCATTCATTCTAGGAGACTTCAACACTCCACTCACTCCAAAGGCTAGATCAACCAGACAGAAAATAAGGAGACAGAAGCACTGAAAAACACATTAGAACAGATGGACCTAAGAGACATCTACAGAATTCTACACCCAAAAGCAGCAGAACGCACATTCTTCTCAAGTGCACATGGAACATTTTCAAGAACAGATCATATCCTAGGCCACAAAAAGAGCCTGGGTAAATTAACAAAGACTGAAATTGTACCAACCAGTTTCTCACCCTACCATGGTATGAAACTAGAAGTAAATTAAGCAAAGAAAATGAAAAATCCCACAAATATATGGAGGCTTCACAGCATGCTAAATAATCAATGAATCAATGACCAAATAAAAACAGATCAAGCAATATATGGAGACAAATGACAACAATAATTCAACACCGCAAGATCTGTAGAATGCAGTGAAGGCCATATTAAGAGGAAAGTATATTGCAATACAGGCCTACCTCAGGAAAGAAGAAAAATCCCATATGAACTGTCTAAACTCACAAATAACAAAACTAGAAAAAGAAGAACAAATGAGGCCCAAAGTCAGTAGAAGGAGGGACATAATAAAGATTAGAGCATAAATAAATAAAATCAAGAACAATAAAACAATAGAAAGAATCAATGAAAGTAGGAGCTGGTTGTTTGAGAAAATGAACAAAATAGATAAACCCCTAGCCAGACTTATCAAGAAAAAAAGAGTCTACACATATAAACAGAATCAGAAATGAGAAAGGAAAAATCACTACGGACACCATAGAAATACAAAGAATTATTAGACAATACTATGAAAAATTATATGCTAACAAACTGGATAACCTAGAAGAAATGGAAAGCTTTCTAGAAAAATACAAACTTCCAAGGCTGAACCAGAAAGAAACAGAAAATCTGAACAGACCAATTACCAGCAACGAAATTGAACTGGTAATCAAAAAAATCACCTAAGAACAAAACTCCTGGACCAGATGGCTTCACCACTGAATTTTATCAAACATTTAGTTAAGACCTAATACCCATCCTCCTTAAAGTTTTCCAAAGAATAGAAGAAGAGGGAATACGTCCAAACTCATTCTATGAGGCCAGCATCACTCTAATACCAAAACCAGGCAAAGACACCACAAAAAAAAGAAAATTACAGACCAATATCCCTGATGAACATAGATGCAAAAATACGCAACAAAATATTAGCAAACCGAATTCAAAAATACATCAAAAAGATCATCTATGATCAAGTGCAATTCATCCCAGGGATGCAAGGATGGTACATTCGAAAATCCATCAACATCATCCACCACATCAACAAAAAGAAGGACAAAAAACACATGATATCTCCATAGATGTGGAAAAAGCATTGGACAAAATTCAACACCCATTCATGATAAAAACTCTAAACAAAATGGGTATAGAGGGCAAGTACCTCAACATCATAAAGGCCATATATGATAAACCCACAGCCAACATTATTCTTAACGGTGAGAAGTTGAAAGCTTTTCCTTTAAGATCGGGAACAAGACAAGGATGCCCACTCTCCCCACTTCTATTCAACATAGTACTGGAGGTCCTAGCCTCAGCAATCAGACAACACAAAGAAATAAAAGGCATCCAGATCGGCAAGGAAGAAGTTAAACTGTCCCTGTTTGCAGATGACATGATATTGTACATAAAAAACCCTAAAGAATACACTCCAAATCTACTAGATCTAATATCTGAATTCAGCAAAGTTGCAGGATATAACATTAATACGCAGAAATCTGTAGCATTCCTATACACTAATGACGAATTAGCAGAAAGAGAAATCAGGAAAACAATTCCATTCACAATTGCATCAAAAAGAATAAAATACCTAGGAATAAACCTAACCAAGGAAGTGAAAGACCTATACTCTGAAAACAAAAGACACTCATGAGAGAAATTAAAGAAGATAGCAATAATTGGAAACACATCCCATGCTCATGGATAGGAAGAATTAATATTGTCAAAATGGCTATCCTGCCTAGAGCAATCTACAGATTTAATGCAATTCCTATCAAAATACCAACAGCATTCTTCAGTGAACTGGAGCAAATCGTTCTAAAATTCATATGGAACCACAAAAGACCCCCAATAGCCAAAGCAATCCTGAGAAGGAAGAATAAAGCTGGGGGGATATGCTCCCCAACTTCAAGCTCTACTACAAAGCCACAGTAATCAAGACAATTTGGTATTGGCACAAGTACGGACCCATAGACCAATGGAACAGACTAGAGAGCCCTGATATAAACTGAACCATATATGGTCAATTAATATACAATAAAGGATCCATGGACATACAATGGGGAAATGACAGCCTCTTCAACAACTGGTGTTGGCAAAACTGGACAGCTACATGCAAGGGAATGAAACTGGATTATTGTGTAAACCCATACACAAAAGTAAACTCAAAATGGATCAAAGACCTGAATGTAAGTCATGAAACCATAAAACTCTTAGAAGACAACACAGGCAAAAATCTCCTGAATACAAACATGAGCAAGTTTTTCCTGAATGCATCTCCTTGAGCCAGGGAAACAAAAGCAGAAATGAACACATGGGACTACATCAAACTAAAAAGCTTCTGTATGGCAAAGGATACCATCAACAGAACAAAAAGGCATCCTACAGTATGGGAGAATATATTTGTAAGCGACATATCTGACAAGGGGTTCACATCCAAAATATATAAAGAACTCACACACCTCAACACCCAAAAAGCAAATAACCTGATTAAAAAATGGGCAGAGAATATGAAGAGACAATACTCCAAAGAAGAAATTCAGATGGCCAGCAGACACATGAAAACATGGTCCATATCACTAATCATCAGGGAAATGCAAATTAAAACCACAATGAGATATCACCTCACACCAGTAAGGATGGCCACCATCCAAAAGATAAGGAACAACAAATGCTGGCGAGGATGTGGAGAAAGGGGAACCCTCCTACGCTGCTCGTGGGAATGTAAGCTAGTTCAACCATTGTGGAAAGCAATATGGAGGTTCCTCTAAAAACTAAAAATAGAAATACCATTTGACCCGGGAATTCCACTTCCAGGAATTTACCCAAAGAATACAAGTTCTCTGATTCAAAAAGACATATGCACCCCATGTTTATAGCAGCATTATTTACATTAGTCAAGATATGGAAGCAACCTAGGTGTCCATCAGCAGATGAATAGATAAAGAAGAGGTGGCACATATACACAATGGAATACTATTCAGCCATAAGAAAGAAACAAATCCTACAATTTACAACAACATGGATGAAGCTGGAGAAAGACAAGTGCCAAATGATTTCCCTCATTTGTGGAGTATAACAACACAGCAAAACTGAAGGAACAAAATAGCAGCAGACTCACAGACTCCAAGAAGGGACTAGTGGGTACCAAAGGGGAGGGGTCTGGGATGGCAGGTGGGGAGGGAGGGAGAAGGGGATTGTGGGGTATTCTGTTTAGTACACATGGTGTGGGGGGGTCACAGGGAAACAGTGTAGCACAGAGAAGGCATACAGTGAATCTGTGGCATCTTAGTATACTGATGGACAGTGACTGCATTGGGGTATGGGTGGGAACTTGATAATATGGGTAAAAGTAGTGACCACATTGTTTTTCATGTGAAACCTTCATAAGAGTGTATATCAATAACACCTTAATAAAAAATTAAAAAAAAAAAGCAAACCCCAAAACTTGGGGTCTCCTTGTCATAGCTCTGGACTACAACTCTGTCAGCGGCTTCTCCTCAGAGCCACTGGGACCCTCACACTGTACTCGCACACAGGGCCCTCCCACGGCAGCTGGAGCTCGCACCTCGTGGGTCTTGAAGAAGGGAGAGTTCTCCAGAGCTTCACGAAGTTCTTCTAGGCGTGCCACATACTTTCTCTGTGTGAGAGGGAGTATTTCTTGGTTAGCACAGGGACTTTGTGGGTCCTTACCCACCTTGAGCTCTGTCCTCGTCCATATCCCAGAGGATCAGGCAAACCCAGCCAGGATGGGATTAGGGAGCCAGGGGTAAAATGGGAGCCTGGGGCGGATGGATAATCCAGGTGGCACAGAGCAGACTGTGTTGGGAGATTATACCCTCATTTCTTAGCAGCTCCTCCCAACAAGATAAGTCTGTTTCCTTTTAATCTAGGCTTGGTCTTATGACTTGCTTTGGCCAATAGGAGATGGCAAAAGTGGTAGCTACTCTGAGCCAAGCCATCAAGAGGGCTTGAGCCACTTGTTTTCTGGGCCACCTGATTCCACCATGAGAACAAGCCCAGGCTAGCCTGCCAGATCATGGGAGACAAGTGGCCAAGGAATGAGCTGAGACAGTGAGCTGATTGCCAGACATGTGAAGGGGGCCCTCCTACACCAGCCAGTCCAAGCCAAGCCACCAGCTGACCGCAGTTGGTTCAGCCAGTATCAGCCAACCTTGGCCCAAAGTAAAAGACCATTTGACTTGGGAATCACGGCAGTGGTGGTCTTAGCTGATAAATTTGGGGCATGTGTGTCCAGCTCACCAGGATTCCACGATTCCCGTCCACAAAGTCCTCCAGTGCCTTTGTCACCTGCTGCAGCTCCTGTGTCTTCTTGAAGTTGGTGTTGCAGGTCCCATCAGCTTTCTGCAAGGCAATGGGTGAAGACGCGGTGTCGCACCTTTTCCTTCTCACGCCCAACACCAAGCCAGCTTCAGGCACCTCCCAACCTCCACGTACACTTGCTGTTCAGGGGAAGCCTGCCCACCTGCCCAGCCCAGCTCAACGCAGCCAAAGTCACATTTCCAAACAACCAGTCCTTCCAAGTCTAACTTTGAACCCCCTGGTTGAGCCAGCCTAGTCAAGTGGGCTTTGGACAGCGGTAGACCTGGCTTTGAACCATGATGGCTACTTCGCTGAGAGGCCCGAAGCAAGTCACTTCACCTGCCACAGCGTGTTTCCTCTTCTAGAAGATGGGAACTGTGTTGGTATCTACTGCTTAAATCTGGTGTAAGGATTAAAGGAGACTGGGTGTAAGGCACATAGTAAGCAAGCACTCCAGAACTGAGACATGTTCTTTTTCATGTCTCAAAGGGGCACGGAGAAGCCATATGAGTCATTCTGCCACACTGTGGCTGGTGCCTTGTGGGCACTGGAACATGGAGATAAGAGGACAGACACAGTCAGGTGAGGGAGGCAGAAGCTGAATTAAGATTATCACGAGGGAGATAAGAATAATGAAGGAGTATAGGGAGCTATGAGAAGGTAAAGAGAGGGCTCTGAGCTAGGAGAATGGCAATCAAGGAGGGCTTCCTGGAGGAAGAAAAATGTTTAAAAAGACAGGAAAATGAGTGGGAGTTAACCAGGGCAGCAACAGGGGGAAAAGCAGCCCTGGCAGAGGGAACAGCATGTGCAGAGGCCCTGTGCCAGGCGAGAGCAAGGCCCTTTCAAGGAAATGAAAGTGCTTCACTGGGGTCTGCAGGTAGAGAAGGAGGAAGAGAAGGGTGAGAGATGAGGCTAGACTCTGGAGGCCAGGGTCCTAGGGAGCCACAGAAGGCTGTTGAATAGGAGAATGGCAGTTGGATTTGCAGCTTAGCAAGATGGCTCAGGTGGGGCTTTGGGGGGAAGAGGCACTGTCATACCTCGCTGGTGGGATGCATAATGGTACAACACCTATGAGAGGGGCTGGCGATCTCCAGCAGAATTCCCAGTGCACCCAATCTTTGAGCCAGCAGGTCTGCTTCTGGGAGTCTAGTCTACAGCTAAACCTATACACTTGCAAAATGTCTTAAGTACAAAGTGGCTGAGGCATTATTTGTAATGGCAAAAAGTGGAAACAGCGCAGGTGGCCATCTATAGGGGACTGCGGCATATCCACAAAGAGCTATTACAGCACTGTAAAAAAGGAAAGACAGGTAGAGGAGATCCTCTATGGAATGATATGGAAAACTCCACCTTTTGGGTAAGAAAGGGAGGGAAATTTAGGATATGCAAATGCATCTGTTTGTTATTTGCAGGAAGAAATATAAGAAACAGGTGGGGGGTGAGGGCAGGGGCAGGGAAGGGACAAATAAGGACAGCAGGAGGGTTGGGAGGGAGGTTTCTCCTATATACTCCTTTCGAATATTATTTTGACTTTTGAACTGTGTCAACACCTATTCACACAATTAGATTCAATTTACCAAGAAAGAAAGAAAAAAAATCTTTCTACATAAGAGGGAAAAAGGATCCCTCCAACTCCTGTGTTGGACAGTGGATCAGGGTCCAGGGCTGAAGAACACCATGCAGACCAGGACAGGGCCACAGGGAGGGGAGCAGATGGAACGTGGAGCTGCTCAGGCAGAGAAAAAACAAAGCTTGGTCTGACGGATGTGGGAGAGATAGGAAGGACCTCACTGGACCCCAGTCGTTTCCTCTCTGCAGTTTCCTGCTCTCCAGGTCTTGCTTCTTTCCAGCTTCCCCTGACACCCACAGTCCCCAAGAAGTCCTGCCTCAGCTCTAGCTCCCAGCCCTCTAGCGACAGGCTAGCAGCTGCTGGCCCTCACCTTGATACCCTCAATCCGGAAGCCAAGGGTGGAGGTCGAGCTGACAGTCTCCCTCCACTGCATGTAGCGGGGCTTAGTGACAGCAGCCTGGGCATGTTCCTCAGGGGTGGGGGCTCCGGGGTCCACAGCCATCATCTTCTCATACATGTCCTTCCGAGGCCAGGGTTGTTCACGTGCCTTCACCAGCTCCTCCTCCAGGTAGGTCCTGGGACACAGATGATGATACAAAGGAAATGAGGAACAAAGCTGGAGGACTAACACTCTCTGATATCAGGCCGTGTTATGAAACTGGTGTGGCACAAGGAGAGACAAACAGATCAATGGACCGAACAGAGTCCAAAAACAGACACACACACGTACACCCACCCAATTTTGTGGCAAACAAGGCACTACAACCCAGTGGGGAAAGGGAAGCTTTTTCAATAAATGGTGATGGATCAATAGAATATCCATATGAAAAAAAAAAAACACCTCAATCCCTACCTCACACTATATAAAAAAAAATTCTAGATGCAGATCTAAATGTGAAAGTTAATAAAGCTGGCAGAAGAAAACATAGGAGATCTTCATGATCATGAAGTAGGCAGATTTCTTAAACACAAAGCTACTAACCAAAATGAAAAAAACTGACAAACTGGACTAAATTAAAAGTACTTCTGGTTATCAAAAGACAATATTAAGAGAGTGAAATGGTAAAGTTGGAGAACAGAACGTGTGTCTGTATCTCCAACAAGACATGTAGCCAGAATATATGAAGAATTACAAATCAAAAATAAAAAGCCCAATATAAAAATGGGCAAAATATTTAAATAGGCACTGAGATGGTATAGTCTTTTCCTTCATATATATATATAAAACAATAACAATATTATACACAGCAGTAATAGTATAAGTCCATTGGGGTTTCCTGACCCAATTCCAATGTGTGTAAGTATTTAGGAGGGGGTCTTCCCATACATAACATTAAGCAATTCTCGAACACCAGCAGGTGTCCAAGAACTCAATTTTGATGCTATCTGCCCTGAGCAGGACCAGATTCCCAGGTTAAAGCCTCCTGTCCTACTAGAGTGCCCTCCACCCCCACCTCCACCCCCTCACCCCCACCCTGTCCACTGCAAGCCCCAGGCAGTTACCTGTGCTTCTGACCTACTGGCTACAGATTGGAGGTTCCCATGACCTCCCTCTTAGGTTCAATTAATTTGCTAGAGCAGCTCACAAGAGGACTCAGGAAAACACGATACCATAAAGGATGCAAGTTAACAGCCAGATAGAGAGACACAGGGCAAGGTCCCAAATAAAGGAGCTTCTATCCTTGTAGAGCTTGGAGCCTAGAGCGGTGGAGGCAATCTGGCTCCCCAAGCATAGATCTCCCTGACTGAGAAGCGGGATCCAACCACACCCTCTTCTCAGGCGTTTTTGTGAGGGTTCACCGCCTAGTCGTGACTGACTAAATTATTGGCCCTTGGCTGATTCAGCCTCCAACCCCCGCCCTTGGGTGGGATCCAAAAGTCTCTCGTTAACATGACAAAACACCCATTTCACCTTTAAGACTGCAGTGTTTTCAGGAACTGTGGATGAAGCCCAAATATACCTCAGAAATACATATTTGGTATTTCTTATGACTCATTATATCGCAGATGCGAGAACAAAGAACAGCTGGAATGCTTATACTGCTGGTGGGAGTGTGTGCTGGTACAACCACTGGGAACATTGACTTGGCACTGTCTTCAAAAATGCTCATCCCAGAGTCTCCACCTCTGCTCTCGGGCTGCCCCTGAACCTACCTACCTACCTGCTGCCCATTTTGCAGTCCATGATGGACGGGCTGTCAAAGTCTGCCAGGAGATCTTCCATCTGATTGAAGGCCTGGCCGTCCTGCTGCACCATGCCATAGTAGGCTGGCACGAAAGGCCGCAGGGGGTCGCTCATCAGCTGCTCCAGGCTGCGCTGCTCACACTGACAGAAACGCTTTAGAATCCGACCGTCTTCTCCTGACTGGAAGTTCCCTACGAGCAGCACAGTCAATAGAGAGTCAGACACCTCATCAGCAAGAGAACACTCCAGTCTCCTGTATGCATCAGATCCTGGACACCATCATCTTGCCTGTCCCTTCTACAATGCTTTCTCTCCCTCCCTGCAGCTCTCAAAATCCTGGCCAGGGGTAGCAAGGGAAGGGCCTGTTTCTGCTCTTTGTTTAAACAAGAGTCCTGTTCCCAGCAGATTTTTCCCTCATTGTTTTGTGATTTTGTATTACAAGTTCATGATCGGTTGTGGGAACTTTCGTGGGACCTGAGTCAGACCATGACTCTCCAGAGCAGATCTGCTTATGCTTCTTGTCTGGAGTCCCAGAGTGCTAACAACCAGGGCCTATTTAATTTATAAATCTGGCATTTCCTGGACCATGCAGAGAGGGCACGTTAGAGTTACACATTCATATTGAAGCAGACTGTATTTTCATATTATGTTTTTTCAAAGATGGCTGCAACAATAACTTCTGTCCCACAGGTTTGTCTAGAATTTTGCTACTCCCCATCAAGAAGTGGAATCTAATCCTTAAATCTGGGAGGGCTTATGACAGAAATGACACTGTAACTTCTGAGTCTAGGTCATAAAAGGAGATGCAGTTTCCACTTTATTGGCAGACATTTGCTTTTGCAGTCCTGAGCTGCCGCTTAAGAAATCTGACTGCTCTGTGGCTGCCATATTGTGAGGGAGCCCAAGCAGCTACATAGCGAAGCCACATATAGGCTTCCTATATGTGGCCCCAGTGACTCAGCTATGACCCAGACAACAGCCAGCATCAATTCAGCTGTAGTAGAGTGAAAGTACTTCCAAATTTTCCACCTCACAGCCTTTGGGTTCCCCTAAATGACTTCCCAGACATGGAGCAGCAACAAGCCATCCCCCGCCATGCCCTGTCTGAATTCCTGACCAAAACCTGTGAGTGCAATACAGTGATAATTTATTCCACTAGATTTTTTAAAATCAGCACTAAATTTTGAGTTTCTTTGTTTTGTTTTTTAACTCAGCAATAGTTAACTACAACACGTAGAGATGGCAGGCCTATGCTTATAGTGTCAGGGGGCCTTGCCTTTTCTCTGACTCAGATCTAAGGATGAACAAGGCAGGAACTTCCCTTGCTGTCTTCCTTTGCTGGGCAGTACAGTTTGTCTAGTCCCTACCGGGGCCTGTTTTTGTAAATAAAACTTTATTGGAACACAGACATGCTCAAGTGTTTATGTATAAACTATGGCTGCTTTCATGCTACCACAGAGTTGAGTAGTTGTAATAGAAACTAGCTGGCCCACAAAAACTAACATATTTATTTTCTAGCCTTTCACAAAAAGGGCTCTATGCTAGGCATGGTGTTATTCTATGCTAGACTGTCCTAGGTCCTGGGAAAAACCGTTAATGCTGCTGGGTGTTGAGGGCCTACTATGCTCTGGACACAGGGAAAGGACCAAGAATGATTATTTCCATTTATGAGGGCCTGTTTCTCAATCTCAATATACATTTTTATTTTAACTCTTCAGTTAACCCTGTAAGGAAGGTGTAATTATGTCCATATTATAGATGAGGAAACTTGAAGCTCAAGGAAGGACTTGCCCAGGGTCACCCACAAATAAAGAGCAGAACTAAGATTTGAACCCAGGCCCATTTGTCCCCAGGGTTGAAAATTTACTCCCCCAATACCAGAATAACCGGGAACAGCCCAGGCCTTGATGTATGAGTGGCCTGACCCAGACCTAAGCCCCTCTCATAACAGCTCTATGAGGTGGAGACTCTCACCCAGCCCATTCTACAGATGCGGAAACTAAACTACAGAGAAAAGCTCTCTGCACAGCCCTGTCTGCCCTCCACCCCTCCCTGCCCTCTGCTCTCACCAGCGTGTCCAGACAGCTGGACCCAAGGGTAGTGTTTCCGGAAGGAGACCACAAAGGGTGAATACTTCAGAACTGTCTTCAGCTTCTTCCATGGTTTGTTCTGTGTGGGGCAGAATGGGATGGGGTCAAGGCAAAGGCCAGGGAAGAAAGGGGATGGGGTGCTGTGCTGAGAGGGAACCAAGGTGGACCTAGGGTCTCTCCAGGACCAGGGGGACTTCCTGGGATCGCCGCTCCCAAGCTTCATGGGAAGAGCAAAGCCCACTTACTTCAGCCATCACGTGATCCCCCATAGGCCTCAGCAAAAGTGGGGAAGAGTCTCTGTCCATTTCTCTCCATCTCCGTCATCACTTTCTTTGTATCTGTGTCTCTCTCGAATGAGTAAAGATAGGCCAGGTTTGTTGCAGTAACAAGTGATCCCCAAATCTTCCCCTCCACATACACACAAACATGGAAAGAAGCAGGAGTTGACGGATGGGGGCCAAAACACAAAGAGAGACAGAAACAATGATGGATGAAAGTGACAACAGAGACAGGGACAAAGACAGAGGCTGCAGCAGTCATAATAAGAGCTGCTCACCAAACAGCTCTAGTCTGACCCCTTTCAGGGTTGTCCTTGTCCTTTTGAATTTGGGTTACTGATCTCCTGCCCCTATTATTTTCCTCAGAAGGTCTGACTTAGTTTCGGGACACTGCTGAGGTTTCCAAGTCCTTGGTGTTAACATGGAGGGCAAGATTTGGGGATCCCTTGTTACTGCAACAAAACCTGGCCTATCTTTACCCGTTCAAGAACAGAGGAGCACAGATACAAAGAAAGCAATGACAGAGTCGGAATTTGCTTTGGCCAGTGAAATGTGAACAGAAGTGTCACTTTTGGGTGACTCTCCATGTTCTTTTCCCTGTTGTGGAAGGAAGTGGGATAGTGTGGAAAGAGAAATGGAAGCTTCCTCAGTCTGGCTCTGAGTGAAGACAGCATGTAGCAGATCCTCTCACCTACTAGCGACCCATGGTCAATGTGAAGTATGAACAAAAATAATCCTTTTTTGTTCCAAGTCACTAAGTTTGGAGGTTGTTTGATACTACAGCAAATTCTGACCTATCCTAATGCAGAGGGAGACACAGAGCTACTAAAAGACAAAAAAAAAAAGAAATAGAGAAATACAGATAGGGAGACACAGATACAAAGTAATAACAAAAAAGACAGAAAGGAGAGAAAGACAGAGTGTGTGTGCAATAAAAAAACAGAGAAACAAACAGAAAACAAGGATTTAGTTGCATCATGTTGACTTAACCATGAGGTTCTTGAGACCCGTTAGTATCTGGCTCACATATATGCACATGTGCACACACATAAGCGCATTCTCTGCTCCAAGCACACAGCACGCCCTTAGCAAGTATTGGGAGAATGGGCCGTCTTCAGAGAAGGAAGCTCGGTGTCTCATCCCCTTGCTGCCCTGGGTCAAGGCCATGTATTTTCCCACCCCCTCAGAACCCGGCTACCTAGCAGACTTAGCAATTAATGCTGGGAAGGTCAAATAGAGGCATGGTGTTGGACTGCAGTATTCAGGAAGAGCTATTCCCTCTCCCCCTCCAGCAGCCAGCCATGGAGAGGAGGTGATTAATAAAAGTTCCTGTTTACTAAGCACCTGGAACATTCCAGACACGATGACAAAGACTCAGCGTGCATTAACCTACCTAATCCTAAAAACACAGCCCCAGGAGGGCTGTTGACTGTGCTACAGAGGAGGAAACAGAGGCTCAGAGGGGTGAATCACTTACCTAAATCACACAGCACAGGGCTCAGGTTCTACCTCTGGTCTGATCCCACTTCCCTGGGCTTACGCATTATACCAGTGCTGGACTACAAGCTCTGAGGGTAGGGACTGGGTTGTCATGGTTATGACTGTGTCCCCAGCCCATGGCCTGGCACACAGTAGGTGCTCCAAAAACAGTGGTTTGATCACAGGTTAGCTGAAATTGTCTTTTTAAACTATAAGCAGATTCAGTATCTTTTCTGTCCTTTTTCCGGGACCTGATGGTGAATCTGGGCTTTCTCAGGTGGCTTCATGATGCTGCTATCTCCCATGCCTCCTCTTCCAGGAAGCTCTCTCTGATACCCCAGGTTTGGCCAGTCAACCTCCTCTGGACTCCACAGCCCTCTGGACTTCTGCCACCCCAGCCCTAAGCACTTGCAGATGCCACTGCATGGTGATGGATCTCTCTCCTCCACGGGCTGGGCACTCCACGAGGACAATGTCTCAATCACTGCTGTGTACCCAGCAAAGCCAACACAGCAATGGACACAGAGTAGTGGCTCAGGGCTCAGACCATCATGTCTGACCAGGAGAACAGGATGGATGTGAGAAGGAAGGAAGTGGGGAGGAAAGGAAGAAAGTAGCTGAGCCTTTAAGGTCAGATGGGATTTCAAAATGCAGCGAGAAAGGAGCTGTGTGGCTTCCAGGGTTTTATGGACAGTGGGAACAGCTTGAGCAGTAAGCAGAGACAGGATGGTGGCTGGATGTTCAAGGAACAGCCTGTACTTCACTGCAGCAGAAAGGGTCAGGAGGGGAGAAGGGAAGCTGAATGTGGGAAGAAAGCTCTGACCACTGGGGAGCCATGGAAGGTGCTGGAGCGGGGAAAGTCAAAAGTTGATCAGAAGTGGGCCTTGGACGCAGATTCTAGAAGGATGAGATAAAACTAGACAGGGAAGCCTGGGAAGAAAGCAAGTGAGGGACGGATCCATTCACATACTGCAGGGGTTAAAATGACTGGGTTTTAAACTCAGCCAGAACTGAGTTAGAATCCTGGCTCTGAACTGACTTGGCAGTCCTAAACTAGTGACCTCACTTCTCCAGGCCTCAGTGTCCTCATCTATAAAATGGAGACAATAATCTCAATCTCATGGTGCTATTATAAAGACTCAGAGTTAATACGTATACAACACTTAGAAAAGTGCCTGGTATTAAGAGTTGTAATCTTAGCTCTCTGTCTTCCAAAGTGTGTGACTCTGGACAAGTGTATTGACCTCTGGCCTCAGTTTCCTCATCTATAAAATGGGGATAATAGTATCTACCTCACAGGGCTGCTGTGTGGATGAAATGAGTTAAGCAGCAAGGAGCTCAGCAGAGATCTGGACATGAGTTGAGTGCTAGCTGCTATTTGATTTTCTCATTCGCTTCCAGTCCAGCTGAGATCATGCCAAGGATGTGAGATGCCAGGGACGTGAGAGAGTAGGTAGAGGGAATAGCAATGGCAGAAAGCCCCAGAGGGTCAGTCAGCTACTCTGCTCCGGCCCAGGCAGGTTGAGGCAGGTCTGTCTCTTACATCTGTGGCCACCTGTGTGAACATGTTCCTAAGGCAGGCATGTGGGATGATGGGGGCTCAGGGCAGACTCCAGCCAGGGGCCGCAGGACAATGGAAGGACCCAGCAGGCCAGTCCACGGGAGGCTCTCACACCTGTCTCCACGCTGACCCTCCCTTCCTGAACCTGCCCCTCCAGCCCTCCTGATTCACCAGGGGACAACCACACCCAAGCTGGGAGTGAGGACGGAGGATGTAAACAAGAGTCTGCAGGAGGCCCCTTGGGGATCTGAGGGGCAACGGGGGAACAGTAGTGTCCCTGGCTAGGTTGGGGGTCCCTTAGCCTTTGGGGTTCACAGGGCCCTTCAAGAGTCTGATAAATGCTGGGGGTTCACTCCCTAAAAAGTGAGTAGGTTAAGGGGTAACAAAGGTTCATGACCCTTTAAGGTAGCCACGGGCCCCAGACTAAGAAACTGGGGGTAGAGAGTGCACGTTTTCTGTCTTCCTAAACTACTGCTCTTCAGATTTTGGGAGCACAGACTTTCTAGAGGATCTGACAGAAAGCATAGATAGGGTCTTGCTCCAAAAATATGTGTGTACACACACACAGATTCATGCAGTCGCATAATTTCAGGGGTTCCTGGGCACCATGAAGTCAGTCAGCAGCCATCCATTTTAGACCCCAGAACTGGAGGCAGTGGGTGAGGGAGAAAGGAAAATATTAGCAAGAGGGTACCTGAGTGGATTAATAACCCAGCTGCCAGAGATCACTGGATGTAAGAGGTGCATGGAGATGAGATTGCTGGTGGGTGATAGAAAACTTTCCAAAGCAAGCACAGGGGATCAGGGGTCTGTGAGGGGGTGGGGGACGGGGTCATGGGCAGGATGGGTCCCACTCACCCCAGACCTGTCCTCAGGATCGCTGGCACCTCCACCTCCAGCCACCACGTCATCCTCAGATTCATCAAAAGAGGAGGCAGAGGAGAAGCCGCTACTGCCCCCCTCAACCCTAGAGGGGGGTCCCACTGGCTGAGCCTCAGGCTCAGGGGTTTCAGGAGTGATGATGAGGCGGGGCACAGTGGTCAAAGGGCTACACTCCAGGTGAGAGTCCAGGTGAGTCACCAACTCCCCGGTTTCTCGTTCCTCTAGTGGGCCATCTTGGCTTGGCTCCCCCAAAAGGCAATCTGTCTCAGGCTTTGTCTGGGTTCCATGCGCATCTCGTGTCTGGAGACCGTCAGTGCCAGGCTCGGTCCAGGAGCCATCAGAATCTTGTGTTGGTAAACCATCAGTGCCAACCTGCTTCCAGGCTGTTTCAATATCCTGTTGCATCTCGGAGCCACCGATGTGAGGCTCTGTCCAGGGGCCTTCAGTATCCTGTTGTGTCCTGGAGCCATCAGCGTACAATCCTTTCCAAGAGCCATCAGCACTTGGCTCTGTTGAGGAACAGACTCCCTTGGGCTGAGGCCGGAGGCTGGACCTGTTCTGCTGGGTCCATAGGTTATCAGCCCAGAGCTTGGCTCTTTCTGGCTGGGTCTGTGACCCATGTATTTTTAGCTCTGTCCAGGGCCCATCAACGCCAGGCTGTATCCACAGGCTGGCCCTGTCTGGCTCAGACAGGAGATCGGACTTCGGTGGATCAGTCCAAAAGCCATCTGTCTCCGTCTCCGTCCAGGGACTAGTTGTCTCCAGCTCTGACCAGTGACTGCTCCTTTCTGGATGTGTCCGGAGATTGGACCTACCTGGCTCTGTCTTTTGGCTGGACTGCTCCGTCTGTGCTCCGAGGCCAGCTGCTTCAGGCTCAACCTGTCCGCCTGTCCCTGGCTCAGGCCCGAGGCTGAACCCCTCGGTCTGGGCCGGAGGCCCGCGTCTCTCCGGCCGCCCGGCCGGGCCCCCTGCGCTGGGCCCAGGTCGCTGCTGCCCCGGCTGCCGCCGCCGCCCCCCTCTAGGCGCCTCAAGCCCCATGCGGGCCGCCCCCGGCAGCGCCCCGGCCTCCGCCTCGCTCAGGCTCCCCCGGCACGGGCAGCGCCTCATGCCCGCTCCCTTGATTCGGGCTTGGGTCTGACCCGACCCCTCCTGCCCCTTTAAATCCTGAAAGGGGTGTGGCCGGGGAGCCCCAACTCGCGGGTTCCGGCCCGCGGAGTTCCAGCCCTCCCAGCCAAGCAGGGGTTAACCGATACTCACCACCCTCCCACCCCGCCTCCAGGGAAAGCCCAGAAGCCCCGCCCAGACGGACGTGACGTAAAGGGACGGG
>JAVSCE010013846.1:0-114487 GCA_032199065.1 Smutsia gigantea
GATCTTTGCCATCTTAATTATTATGTGTCTTGGTGTTGTCTTCCTTGTCCCTTGTGTTGGGAGATCTATGAGCTTCGGTGGACTGCGAGACTACTTCCTTCCCCAGCGAGGGAAAGTTTTCAGCAATTATTTCTTCAAAGACACTTTCTATCCCTTTTTCTCTCTTTTCTTCCTCTGGTACTCCTATAATGCCAATATTGTTCCGTTTGGATTGGTCACACAGTTCTCTTAATATTCTTTCATTCCTAGAAATCCTTTTATCTCTCTCTGCCTCAGCTGCTCTGTACTCCTGTTCTCTATTTTCTATTCCATTAACAGTCTCTTGCATCTCATCCATTCTGCTGTTAAGCCCGTCGATCGCTTGTCTGATTTCTGCATTGTCTTTCCTCACTTCCCTCCCTCAGCTCTTGCACATTTCTCTGTAGGTCCATCAGCATGGTTATGACTTTTATTCTGAATTCTTTTTCAGGAAGACTCTGCATTTCCATCCCTTCAGACTCTCTGGGGTTGTCTGGTTGATTTTGGTCTGAACCATATTCCTCTGTCTTTTCATGGCTGTATAATTTGGTCACTGATAGTTGCCACGTATGTCAAGGCTGGGCTCTTTAAGACTTTAAAAAGAAGAAAAAAAAGAGAAAAAGAAAAAAAAGAAAAAGAAAAAAACAAAAAACAAAAACAAAACAAAACAAAAACAAAAAAAACAAAATGCCCACCGGACGTAGATTCTGTGGGAATGCTCTAGGTGGCGCTATTGCCCCACTATTCCACAGCTGTGACTGTGCTGCTCCGCAGGGCCCTTTATCGCTCTGGCAGGGGTGGGAACGAATAGGAGGCTGTTGATCTCAGTGAGAAGTGTTAAGTATGGCTACGCTTCCTCAGTCGCCAGCTAAGGCGTCTGAAACTCCCCAGTACTCCCAGCCTGCTGGGCTGAGTGTGCTGGGGCGATCCGGCTCCTCCGCTGGGCTCCTGTCTCTTTAAGACCGCTGAGGAAAGCGCGCACTTTTTTTTTTTTCCTTCCCGGAGCCGGCTGCAAGCACCCTGGTGCTTTCCCTGCACAGATCCTGCCCCTCTGTCTCTCCAATCTCCGCTGCACTGCGCAATGTGGGTCAGCGCTCCCCGCGCAGATCACCGGGGCTGCTACTTCGCGGGGTGCACTTCCACTCCCTCCCGGCTCTGAATCCTCTCCTCCCGCCGGTGCGCTGGGGTGGGGGAGGGCTCGGGTCCCGCCGGGTCGCGGCTCCGGATCTTACCCGCCTCTTGGGGTGCCGAGTCCTCTCGGGTGTAGCTGCACGCTGTGCGCTTTCCTGTGTATTCTCGTCTCTCTTTTAGGAATAGATGTATTTTCTGTGTTTTCGTAGATAAATATAGTGTTGGGAGGAGATTTCTGCCGCCCTGCTCACACCGCCATCTTCCCGGAAGTCCATCAAAGAATATTTTTTAGGTTTAATATACCAAATAGTCCATTGAACATAGTGAAGTAGGTCAAAGAAATAAAAGTCTGGCTTAGGATTTCAAAGAACTTAAACATAGTCAGGCGAAATAGTCTACTACACATAAAATCATTAAAGAAAATAGATGATTCTGTTTCATACATATTTGCTAACCTGCAAACTTGTTGAATATAGCAATATCTTAGACACCTCTTTAATTCCCCCGCTGGTACTTTAGAAGTAGAAGCAGCTCCATAAATATTGGCGGGATGAAGGAATGGAAGGAATGTCAGAATAAAAAATATATTTTCTTCCAAATTGTCCCTGACTTATTACATGGCGTTGTTGAAGTCAGTTCTGTAAGTTGGTCCATCAATAAGTGGAGGAGATAATAATAATGCCTAATACCTGACATTTATATAGCCCCAAATAGTTTGCAAAGCATTTTCATTTACATTTTCCTATCTCATGATAATATATCATCACTCCCATTCTCCTTTGCGAGCTCAGCAATTTAATTACTACAGCTATATCATAGGTCTTGGCCCTGGAGGGTTTCTCAGCCTAGGTTGTACTTTAGTTCTTACATGACCTTGATCCTGTAAGACTATGCTTTCCTAACACAAGACCAGTTATATTATACATAAAATTAACTTATAAATATAAGCCTCCTTAGAATCGTTATTTAATGCCACAGAATCATGGAAATAGGTAGACACCCAAGAATCAGTTTTGTCTTATCCTTTTATAGATAAGGAAATGTAGCCTCATGGGTTAAGAGACTCTCCCACGTTTTCTTGGTGAGTCACTGTTCAAGTCAGAATTAGTAGCTGATTACTCTTTCATTGTCTCATGTTATTAATCATTACAGAAGACAGAGGATTTAAATCTAACTCAAATTAGTCAGGCTTCCTTTGACACTGTGAAAATATTTCACTTGTAAGAGCTTGTACATTTTTTAGCCTCTCATTTATTAACCCAATAAACTAATGAGCTCATAATTTAGTTAGCCAGTGTGGGAAGTAGCAATGTGATGCAACTAACATCCCTTCACCAGTCATTTGCTTATGATGTCCAAACGGAATTTCTTTCTCTTCAATTTCTGCTTTCACATCTAATATACATTGAGATAATCATCTTAATTTTGGAGAAATTTTGCATCTATCATTAAGTAATGATGAATCAAATATTTTCAAGCTTTGTTTTTACCCATCATGAACTTTTATTTTCATTTTATTTTCACTCAATATTTTGGAGACAGTTAATCATGCAAAAAGCTTTACATGCTGCATGTGTGATGTAGCACCGCATAGACTTAGACTATGCATCTCTTACTCCTTTTAGACACAGACATGTAAAAGGTGGCCAATAAATATTGAAAAGGTGGGTGGCTGCATGCTATGTCTTTAAGGAGCCACCAACTGTAGTTATGCACTTGGTCTGGCGAGGCGTCTTCATATAATTTGAATGTGGTAGGGTTCTTTATATAGAAAAGCTTTAATAATAAATATGTAAAATGAGAGATGAGTAAGTCAACCAGCAGTAATTATATTCAAGGCTAGAATGAATGACCTTAGTGAGTTATGTAATCATTGGTGAACTATTGAAACGGAAGTTAAACTTTTGTCTAACAGTTTCTGAAACTGGAGACACTTCTCATAGTCAAGTTTGGCTGAAAATAGAAAGATTGTAATCAGTTCTAGACTTCTAAAGTCCAGACACCATATTTTATCCATTTCTATGTATTTCAGCATGCAAGAGTCATTTAAGAAATTTGTGTTAACTGAAACAACTCTGTTTCTAGAATATTAAGTCAGTTGTTAGTCCTTCTGTGAAATCTAAGGATGACACAGCTTTCAAAGAATCTTCTGTTTGCACCTACATACACAACTTGGTTTCATGGCATGGATTATTTGTGTGATACACACTGGTTGCTAAATTTACCTGTGAAGTTTCTAGATGCTGGGTTAGCTAATCCTGTGCTACCCTTGAGCCATTTCACTTTTTTTTTTAAGCCAAGACAAATGATCTATTTAAATAGGAAATCCCAAATCTTAATCCCCAAATCAGAGAGACATGGTATTCTCAAAAATACCTAGACACCAGGGCCATTTGCTGCATGTTCCTCATAAGAATTAAGGAGAACCTAGACAGAGTGAGATCTTAATAGAATTTTGTAAATGAGATTGGTTGTGGAGACCCTTTTAATTTGTCAGAGCCCATGATAGGCCACTCAGGGAATCACAGAATATCAAAATCTGAAGAGAGATCCATTTTATCACAGTCAACAGTTCTCCCTTAGGAAAAGGAGAAGCTATGGCTGGTGTTCTCCAAACCTTTGTCCATATTCCTTAGGGGGAGTAAGTTAATGACCCGTAGAAGTTACATTTCCTGAAGGGTGATTTAAACAGCCTTTGATGCCTCTGCTCCAAAAACAATACTCATCTCATCCAGAAACTTCTGTCTTCTCCAAATAAGATTCCCTAATTAGAGAGGCTTGCTCTTCCCTATGAAAGCCCTGACACAGTATTATGTAACCTGTGAGCCTGTGCCCAGTTTCAGGAACTGGCAGCCCTCCCTTACCTCTTTCCAGACTGAGGAACTGAATATATTCCTGCTGTCATCCCTCTCAGCCCAACACCACTCCCTTGGGTAAAAGTCCTTCGTTATTTAGCAGGTGTGACTAACTCACCACAATAGGTAACCACCCCAGAATCCCTGACGTTTCAGAACTGAAAACTCTTGCTTAAAAATGTTCTCCGTGGACAAGATGAGACTGTCTTGCCAAGTCCAAGAGCAGCTTGTCCACCACGGACAGGGGATTCAGGGAATGCTCTCTGTACAGTAAGCCCAACAGTTCCAGTGCTTCATTCCTCACAGGGCCACTTTCAGGTTCTTCTTGAAAGGTCAGGTTTCTGGTATGGAAGTTGGTGTGTTGTGGACCCCCAAGTAAGGACTCCAGTGGACTGAACTTGATGGTTAGTAACAAAATTTCTGTATGACAGATCTCAAATTTAGAGCATCTGTCTCTCCAGAATCATAGTGTTTGATTTTTTATCTATTAGGAAAAAATACTTTCAAAGTATTCCCCATTTCCTTCCTGGCTTAAAAGGACTTTCTGGTAGAAAATATGCCACTAGTAAGGTTGGGAGGAACAATTTTAAAGGGGCTGCTTTTGAGCTGCCTATCTCATATAACCAGAACATCTATTCAGTGTGAGTTTTTATCTGTTATGGTAGATGCAATTTGTTATAATAGATAAATTCCCTTGCCAAGGAAAACAACACCTGCCTGTATGAGTTATTTTCAATCTTGGCTGCACATTAGAATCATCTGGATGGTTTTGAAAAAACACTGATACCCAGGCCCCACTCGAGATATTCTTATTTAATTGATCTGGAGCAATGCAAGGCCATTAGTATTATTTTTCCTAATTCTCCAAGTGATTCTAATGGGTGCCCAGAATGGAGAACTTCTACTTAGATTTATAATCTCTTTGATAATCTTTTAAATTTATTTAGTTTTACCATGTTCTACAATGGTAATCTCCCCTGGAGGACTGAAGGGTAAGATGGATGATGAACTCAGTAATTTCCCTACCTGAAGCCTCTGGGGAATGGACTGGTCATTGCTCCCCACTGGGCCACTACTTTAGATATAGAAAAATTAACCTAAAAGGATATTTATCATTCCACGTGTTCATGAACTGAACTTGGTGGTGCTAAATGGTAAGCATAAATCCAGAGGAAATATTACACTTGTCCCTAGATCAAATATTCTCACTTATCATTTATCATCTAAATTCATGTTAAAAAATTCTGCTTTAGTTACTCAGGGAAAAGGTTTCTTCTTCACTTTCTTTTAACATACTAATGCTGACAAACATATTAATGTTGACTTAAACCTGGTCTGCCCTTGATCTTCTAGGGTCCAATTTAACAAGGAGCTTTTGGTAACCAAATAATCAATCCCCGACTAGGTTCCTGTGCAACACATGAAGTAAAAAATAATAAAGACTGATGGTGATTTTTACAATTTTAAATCTTTCTACAACAGGGAGTTGTAGTTCTGCCAGTGGAATAGCCCTACCTCTCCCAGACCCTCTCCGTCACAGTTAAAAAGCTCTGAATGTAACACAATGAGCAATCAGGAATTCTCAGAAAGGTGGGAAGATAGTGGCTGGTTGCAAAGGGACCTCAAGACCTGAGGAATAACCCTGGTGATGATTTCCTGGGTCTCTGTATTGCCACCCTCACATCCCAGACTGGGCACTGCAGAAACCTCCAACAGGCACAGACCAATAAACTCCAACAAAAGCCTGCTTTTCCCATGCCATGGGACCAGAAAACACATGGCTGAACATTTAGAAAACCTTCTTGGCAGTACTGACCCCACTTAGCCAGACACCAAGGGAAAAACAATCACACCTTGCTCCCCTGCAGTTTCAGTCCTGGGGTGGTAAATTTTTTCTACCCCAGACTGCTGTCCAGGTGAAATCAGGCATATATTTTCAACATAAAGGAAGTGAAAATGTACTAATAAATTTCTCAGGCCAACATTCTACTGAAAGAAGAGACATTTAAGGTACTTTTTTTTCCCTGATGCTGATCACTATTAAATTTTTTAAATCATCTGGTGAAAAAATTATTCAAAGTAGTACAAGACTGTTGCTCTTGTTAACATTGTTGCTTTATTGCATTTTTCTTTTTCCTTGTTTGTACTTTGTAAGATTAAGATATTCAAGGATGCCTATCATTTACATTATTATGTACTCTTGTTTTGGAGATATTATCCATGTAATTGTAAAAAAAAACCAATTAGGAGTATAATTACATAAGAAAGGATAAAAATATATCTACATATAAATTATGGTAGTGTGTTTGAAAAGAATCACTGAAAATATGATTAGAAATAAAAATATAATTCTGTGAGGTCTTAAGATATAAAATTAACATGCAAAATTAATATTTCATATATGCAAAAATTATTAGTTAGAAAATACAATAGAAGAAAAAAACCCATTATAAAAAAGTTGGAGAAAACAGAAATAAAATAAACAATAAACATATAAAATCTATGCATTGAAAATAATAAAATACTATTGAAAGATACAAAAATAAACTTGAACAGAGAGGCACCCTGTATTCGTGTATTAGATGATTCAACTCCTAGTAAATATTGTTCTAGTTAATGCAAAAAAGACATAAAAATATGTGATCCCAATAAAAATGGTAATATTTTTTGTGAAGCTAGAAAATTTGATTCTCAGAATGCACAAATGGCCAAGAAAATGTTGGAAAAGAAGAGCAATGAAAACTATCCTAAATCTTACTATAAATTCACTATATGTTAAACAGTGTGGTATTAGCTCCAGAATAGATAGACAAAACAATGGAAGAGAATAGGAAGTACAAAAATAGAGCAAGTATGTATGGAAATTTGCTATATAATACAGGTAGCAGCATTCAAATCTGGAGCATTGAAAATACAAGGTGAACCTGTGAGTATTGAAATTTGAGTATCAAAAGGTATAATTATTTTAATTGAGTATAAAAACTTTGGATATCACAAGGCATAATTGTGAAGCACTGAATAAATAAACATTTAGGATTCTCAAAATGAAAGGAGGGAAAGCTATAGGAAGTGACTAATACATGGGATGCTCTTGTGATTTATTAGCCAATATGTTAATTTTTTTAGAGTGAATGGGAACACAATAATATTTATACTGGGGAAAGAGACATAATCACGACTTTCTTGGACAAAATAGAATATATAGTCATCTTACTGTTACACCAATTCCTTACTATGACAGCTGGTAATTGAAGGGAAAGAGACAAGCAATTTTTAAGAGGAAAGCACTTTTTTTCACAAAAAAGCATCAGTTAATAAACATTGAAAGAACGACAGTATTACAAAATCATAGTTTTCTGACTTCTCCCCCCATGAAATCAGTAATTTAGGCAAAGATCATTTTTAAAGGTTAAAATCATATAGTAAAATATTGCTGGAATAAAAGAAATGTGCATGTGTTGCCAAAGGAAGATATATTTTACAATGGAGAGGTCATCCAATCAAATGAGTAATCGAATTTAGCGTCACTAATACTGTGATAACCTGGCATTGTGTGCCTCTTCATATGATGCAAAACAAAGCACACGTGACCACCTATGAGACATTGTCTTCTAAAATGTTTATAGTGAATCTAGTTTTCAGACCCACATTCCAGTTTTCCAGAAATAGGGGATAGAGAAAGGTAAAAACACCAGGCGAAAACAATCAGATACATTCAAAATGTGGGACAATCTATGAGAAAACTGACTTGGTCTTTTTTTAAAGTCATTATAAATACATAAACATATTAAAACCTGGGAGACTATTCTAGATTTTAAAATAATAGAGGTAAAGCAAGCAAATGCAAGTATGGATATTCCCTACTGCTGGTAGTGGATATTCATTTTTGTTCAATTTTTATTCATGCTTGAAATTTTTCCTAATAAAAAGTTAGAAAAAGACGGTCTAGTTATTTGACAACACTGCCTTAATTGGAAATTAATAAAGCCATTCAAAATGGCTAAACTGATAGTATATCAACTTCAGATACTGAATTTTCCACTCTTTGTAATCACCTAATTGGTTAATAGGACATACTTTTTTAGTGACTTGTTTCATTTATTTACCCTTACACTTGCAGAAGATACAGCAATGGTCACATCTGAAAAAATAAAATACTCATTATATCAACAGGAATTTCTGCTTGATTTATTATGCAGAGATGATGGTAGGGTTGTGATTTGGGCAACATAAAAAAGCATAGGAAGCCAGATAAGTAAGGTTTTCAAGTCTTTTATTCAGTTTTAATAGTGTGTGTCACCCACAGCACAAGCCAGCTGGTATGTTGAACTTGGAGCAAAAAAAAAAAACAAAAAATAACCATTAAGCATCAACTCTGTCTTTGCAAACCAATATTTTATCTTCTTAATTAAGCTTGGCTTGTGACTATTAAGAAAACAATATCTAAAATTATTCACCCCTTCCCTCCTCCAAAAAAATTAAACAGGATATCTCTTAAAGGAAACTCTTGATACATCTTCCTGGTAAGCAAGTTTCTTTACAATTCATTCTTAAAGGTTTGCTATTTGTAGTTTCCATCAAAATTTTTAGGACAAACAGATAAAATATCTAGCTGAAAGGGAATTCTGATTTCTTCTTTAATTATTATCTGGGTATTTTTTTTTTTAGATTATATGAAACTCTGAAACTTTGTCTCAGTATTATGTATCTCAGATTGGGAACCACTATAAAGCAAGAATAAATAGAAACAGAACTTGTGTTTGGCAGAGTACCATAAAACAGAGATGTTTACTAGTAAGTTTTATACTGATGGTTGTCATTTTAGAGTGGGATCAATTATATCATGGATGTGGGCTTTGAGGATCTAATGAGAAGAGCTCTCTTAACTATATTTTCAGTTGGCCCTTCTCACAGCATGTATGGGTTTTATTTGCAAGGTGAAATGAAGTATTGATCACAAGATTAAGAACATTCAAAATACCTTACTTGTTATCAATAGTTCAGCAACTGGCATCATTTTCATAGACCAAAGGTTAGAAAAATTTTTTTTCTGAAGAGGGCCACATAGTAAATAATTGAAGCTTACTGGGCCACAGTGTTTGTCACAACTACTCACCTCTGCCATTGTACTGCAAAAGCATAGACAATACATAATGAAGCAGTGTGGCTGTGTTCCAATAAACTTTATTTATAAATATAGACCAGACCAGAACTGACATGCAAACTGAAGTTTGCCAACTCCTATCATAAACGGTGAAATCATTCAACCATCAGATGGTATATAATATAGAATTTGGTTCCTAAAAAAGGAGAATTGAGGAAGTTAAATTATTTTCAGAGAATAAGAAATTATTTCTGACTTCCCATTTTGTGTTTTTGCCTGCTTTATAAATTAATTTGTATTTGCTATTGGTATGAAGATGCAAAATATGAAAAAAAAGAAAACTTTAGTATAGGACAAAGGAGTCAACTAAACACATATAACTGATTTGTATATTTCCATTCTTTTGGTCCCATGAAACCATGCAAATATCAACCTCTTAAGATTATCTTGAATAATAAATGAGCAAATATCTATAAAACACTTAAAAGGTAATCCTGAGAAAGAAGAACAAAGTTGGGGGATTATGCTCCCTGACTTCAAACCCTACTACAAATCTACAGTAATCAAAACAATATAGTACTGGCATAAGAAAAGACCCATAGATTAATGGAACACAATAGAGAGCCTAGATAAAAACCCATGCATTTATAGTCAACTAATATATGATGAAGGATTCACGGATATATGATGGGAAAAAGATAGCCTCTTCAACAACTGGTGTTGGCAAAACTGGACAGCTACATGTAAGAGAATGAAACTGGATTATTGTTGAACTCCATACACGAAAGTAAACTCAAAATGGGTTAAAGACCTAAATGTAGGACATGAAACCATGAAACTCTTAGAAGAAAACAAAGGCAAAAATCTCTTGAACATAAGCCTGAGCAATTTTTTCCTTGATACATCTTCTTGGGCAAAGGAAACAAAACAAAGAATGAGCAAGTAGGACTACATCAAACTAAAAATCTTCTGTACAGCAAAGAACATCATCAGCTGAAAAAAAGGCATCCTACAGTATGGGAGAATATATTCATAAATGATTTATCTAAAAAGGGATTAATAGCTTAAATATATGAACTCATGTACCTCAATACCATAAAAACAAATAACCCAATTAAAAAATGGGCAAAGGACCTGAAAAGACATTTCTCCAAAGAAGAAATACAAATGGCAAACAGACACATATAAAGATGCTCCACATCACTAATCATTAGGGAAATGCAAATCAAAACCACGATGAGATATCACCTCACACTATCCAATGGCCACTATCCAAAAGACAAAAAATAACAGTGTTGATGAGGATGCAGAGAAATGGAAGCTCTCTCACTGTTGGTGAGAATGTAAATTGGTGCAGCCACTGTGTAAAGCAGTATGCAGTTCCTCAAAAAACTAAAAATATAAATAAAATACCATTCAATCCAGTAATTCCACTCATAGGAATTTTCCCAAAGAAAACAAATTCCCTGATTTGAAAAGATATATGCACGCCTGTATTTATTGCTGTATCATTTACAATAGCCAAGATATGGAAGCAACCTAAGTGTCCATTGACAGAGGAATGGATAAAGAAGAGGGGTACATACACACAGTGGAATATTATTCAGCCATAAAAAGAAAATAAATCCTTCCATTTGCACCAACATGGATGGATCTAGAGGGTATTATGCTCTATGAAATAAGCCAGTCAGAAAAGACAAATACCTTATGATCTCACTTATTTGTGGAATATAAAACAAAGCAAAACAGAATGAACAAAACAGCTAGGCTCACAGACACTAGAAGTGACTAGTGTTTAACAAGGGGGAGGTGCTGGGGCAGGTGGGTGGGGAGGGGGAGGCGGGTAAAGAAGCACAATAATTCTCAGTCACAATACAAGTTGGTCACAGGGATGATAGTACAGCATGGAGAATATGGTCCATGATTCTATAACATCTTTCTATGTTGATAGATAGTAGCCATACTAGAGGGGGTGAGGATTTAATAATATGGATAACTGTTGAACTACTGTGTTGCACATTTGAAACCAATATAAGATTACTATATCAATGATACTTCAATAGTATAACAAATACTTAGAAACACTGGCATATACTTAAGAAAGTATAAGTACTGAATGAATATATATCAACTAGTTTTCAGCCCATATTCTGAAGTGGGAAGTTCTTTTGTGACCACTAAGTAAAGAGAATGAAGGAACCATGTGATGATGCTTTTCTATTCTATTCAAGATAGATTTTAAAATTTGTGATAGATACTACTATTGCTCACAGGAAGGTTGACTGTTCTACCCACTTGATATTATCCATAGACAAGACTCCTTTGGCAAATGATATAGGAGCCGAAGTGGAAAGTGTAACGGTGTGTCTTTAGTCTAATCTAATGTGTTTCTTTGATAATAGTCATGGTGATGGGTATTCACCAAATTCTAGGAAAATGATAATGAACACAAACCCCTGATGCTGTAATGCAAACCTGAGTGTTTTACAAAAGTTAATTATGTTAGGAAACCTTTATCTTTAGCAAATAAAATTCCTAAGAGACTTAAACTATTTTATCTCACCCATTAGGTATCACTTAGATACAAAGAGAGAATTCAAAATCCTTGGTCTCCAATTCCCAGCTCTCCCTCCTGTGTTGAATACAAAGTGTGGTCCAAAGTCTGTTTCATGTGTCCCATCTTGTCTTTCTTTTCCATCTTCTTTAATGTAACACTGGCTCATAGCTACTTTTTGAAAACAAAAAAATCTTTCATTGGAAAGGCAAGATGTAGATTTTAAGCAAAAATTAGAGCCCCCAAAAGTTGCTTACAGGTTTTTTTCCATATTCTCTAATCATAACATGATTCATAGGTTTTAATGTTATTAGAGGAGTTTATATTCTGGTTCCATCTGAAATGGACCATGCCCTGTGATAAACATGTTATTTATTTATTTATTTCCACATATTCAACAACTCTACTCTGAGAACATATTTTGCAAATAAGGACACTGAGACTTGTGGAAATAGCATTCATTGGCCCCTTAATACATTCTAAATATTGTTACAGGTGTTTTACATATGTCATTTCATTTAATCCTACAAACTTTTGATTGGTAGTGTTACCATATTTTGATATGAGGAAACTGAAGCTTAGAGAAGTTACTTGCCCAAAATCTAGAGGCTTGAATTTGACCAGTTCTGACTGGTCCATGTCTCTGCTCCTTCTACATTACTATATTCCTTCCACATTTTAGAGTGGATTTCTATTTTTAATCATTATATTTCTTCCCCTTTCCCATCAGGTAAGAACCTTTCTGGTAATTTATTATTCGGCAATAAATTAAGTAATGCAGCTGTTAACCAAATAGCATACTGGTGAATGGAACCTTCCCATTTCTGCTTTAATTGATTTGACAAATATTGAGGTTTTACATGCCAGGTATTACATTTGACCCTGCCAACAAATAGCTTATCATCTAATGGTGAATGAATGGGAGAAAAAAAGATTTAATTGAACTTTGAAAAACAAAGCCTAAAATAAGTAAAAGAATGGAAATAATAGTTAGCAGAGATAAATGAAATGAAAAATCAACAATCAACAAGCACAAAAATTGATTGTGCAAAAAAATTAACATAGTTGATTAACCTCTAGTTAGAATGATTAAGAGAGAGTGGGGTAGAATGAGAACACAAATCATCAATATGAGGAATGAATCAAGAGATCACTGCAGAGCCTAGAGAGAGGGGTTTTTTTTAAGATAATAGGACATTCTTATGAATAATAGCATTAAAAATGCTTAGTCATAAATTAAAAAATATATAAGACTCTTATATATGAAAACTACATAACATTATTGGGAAAAAGTAAAGCAGACCTAAATAAATGGTAGGATACATATATGGATTGGAAGATTCAGTAGCACTAAGATGTGAATTCTCTGCAACTTAATCTAAAGTTTCAACACAACTCATTCAAAATCCTTGAAACAATTTGTTTTAGATACTGTCGAGCAAATTCTAAATGTATATGGAAATCTGAAAGAAATAGAATTTCCAAAATAATTTTTAAAAGAACAAAGTTGAGTGAATTATGTATACTGATTTCAACACCTACAATAATGCCACAGTAATCAAATCAATAGGGTATTAAACTTAAGAATAGACAAAGAGATCCAAATAACAGAATCTGGAGCCCAGAAATTCACTCACCTATATATAATCAAACTTTTACATAAATACTATAGCAATTAAGTAGGGAAATAAAAGCCTCTCAGCAAATTGTTCTGAGAAATCTGGCTATCCAAAAGGAAAAAATCAACTACTATGCCCCATTACATCACATACGAAAATAACTTCAGGTGAATTATAGATTTAAACATAAAAGCTAGAATCATAAAGCTTCTATAAATAAACAGAATAGTATCTCCATGGGTTGGAGTCAGCAGAGATTTCTCTGATAACAGAAAACATTAACAATAAAAAGAAAAATAATGTGAAATTGCACTTTATCAGAATTAAAAATTTTGCTTATTAAATACTACCATTAAGAAAATGAATAGGCAAATCACACAATGAGGGAAAGTAGTTACAATACATGTATCTGGAAAATACATATATCTATAATATATTTAAAACATCTACAACTCAATAATAAAAAGCATGCAACACAATTTTCTTTTAAATCCAGCAATGGGATAACCATATGGAAAAGAATGAATAGACCCCTATCTTAAACCATCCACAAAAAATTACTCTTAATAGATTAAGCACCTAATCACAGACCTAACATCATGAAACACCTAGAAGAAAATACAGGGAAAAGCTCCTTAACATTGGTTTTGGCACTGATTTCTTGGCTATGATACCAAAAGCACAAGAGCAAAAGCAAAAATAAACAAGTGGAACTACATCAAACTAAAAAGTTTCTGCACAGGAAAAAAAAAAGAGAAAAGAAATCAAAAGGCAACCTATAAAATGGGAGAAAATACTCGTAAATCATATATCTGATAAGGGATTACTATCTAAAATATATAAGGAGTTCATGCCGCTCACTAACGAAAACCAGCAATCTGATTAAAAAATAGGCAAAGGACATGAACAGACTTTTTTTTCAAAGAAAACATACAAATGGCCAAAAAATACATGAAAAAGTGCTCAACATCACTAATTATAAGGAAATGTAAATCAAAAACACAATGAGATATCATTTCCTATCAGTTAGAATGGCTATTTTTAAAAAGACAAGATAACAGTTGCTGGCAAGGAATGTGGAGAAATGAGAACACTTGGGCACTGTTGGTAAGAATGTAAATTGGTGCAATTTTTTACTGTAGAAAACAGTATGGAGGGCCCTCAAAAAATTAAAAATAGAACTACCATATAATCCAGCAATTCTACATCTAGTTATGTATCTGAAGGAAATGAAAACTGTCTCAAAGAAAAATCTCCACCCCTATGTTCACATTAGCCAACAAACAGCCTAAGTGTCTACTAACAGATAAATGGATAAAGAAAATATAGCGTATGTTATATATATATTATATTTTAATATATAAATATTGTTAATATACACACTAAAATATGTTGTATAATGTATAATTCAGCCATAAAAAAAGGAAATCCTGCCATTTGTGACAACATGGATGAAACTTGAGGGCATTATGCTAATGAAATGTTGAAAAGAGAAAGACAAATACTGTAGGATCTTAATTTTATGTGGGATCTCAAAAAGACAAATTCATACAGATAGAATAAATTAGTCATTGCCAGGAACTGGGGGGTAGGAGAAATGAGATGTTAATCCAAGAGTACAAATTTTCAGTTACAAGTTAAGTTCTGGAGATCTAGTATACAGCATGGTGACTCTAGTTAACAATACTGTACTGTTTATTTGAGTTTCCAAGCAAGTAGATCTTAAATGTTCTCACTACTACCATGAAAACAAAACAAAAACAATGTTAATTATGTGAGGTGATGGATGTGATAACTAACTTTACTGTGGTAATCATTTTACAAAATATACATGTATTAAGTCATTATGTTGTACATCCTTAAACTTAAAAAATATATGTTAATTAATCTCAATAAAGCTGGAAAGTAATTTTTTTTAATTCAGCAAATGGCTCAAACAGACACTTTAAAGAGGAAGATAAATGAATGCTTAATAAGGATATAGTGAAATGTTCATCATTAGTCATCAGGAAACATCAAATTAAAACTTTGATGAGATACTATTTCATACGGGGCAAAATGGCTGAAATTGAAATGACTGGGGTAACACAAGTTTACAAGGATATGGAGAAACAGGAACTTTCATACATGGTTTGGTGGAGCAAAAATGGTAAATAACTTTGAATAAAAGATTAAATAGTTTAACTTACTTTTATAGAGTTAAACATACCTTACTCCAGGACACAGCAATTCCACCCCTAGCTAATCACCATAGAGAAATGAAAATACATGTTCCATTTGCTTCCATGGCAAAGTGTATCATCAAAAACTGTTTGTATTACTGAAACCTGCCTTTGGTATATATGGGATTGAGAAATTTTGAAACACTGCTTTTTCAAAATAAACTTTAACTTGAAAAAAGAAATGTAAATAATTTTCTGTCCATTGGGAGATTATTTCTGTCTGAGAATCATCAAAGCAAAAGTTTAAAAAATTGAATTTTTCCCAAGTAGTTTTTCATGGGGTTCATTCCATTCAACCAACATTATTTAATGTCTCCTATATACAATCTATTGTATCAGAGTTCAAATGATAAAAAGATAATTATCAGTCTTCACTGCACTCATTACATAGTTGGGCAGATGAACATATGTATAAACATGTTATCTAAGGTAGACAGTGATAAAGGCTGTAATGGAGCTGGAACGAATTTGCTGTGAGACTATAGCTGTGAAAAGAGATTAATTTGAGAATTTAGAGAAATTATTCTGAGACAATATGGAATTTGAAAAGAACTCTAGCGGGCAGATATGGTAACAAAAATAACAGGCAATCTCTCAAAATTATTCCAAAATTGTCTTGATTTCTTAAAGCTTTGATCTAATTATGTTAGTAAATGTTGAATTCACTCAATAGATATTAAATCAGCATAAATTTACTATGTACCAAGCATGTCAACTGTCAGATTTTACATACTTGGTACTTAGTAAATATTTAAATTTCATGGACTTTTTTCCACTTCCCCTATGCCAACCCCTAGTCCGAGAACCCAAGTTCTCCTAACCAGGACTGAATGACTTCCTGTGTGGCTTTCCCTTCTTTTCCCTTAATTTCCTCTGATGCATTCTCTTCACAGCAGAATGATCTTTTAAAAACCTAGGAGGAACATGTTACAAGGCCTTGAAGTAATATGCTGCTCGTTCTCAGAGTGTTCTTCCTCTGCTTTTATATGACTATATCCTTATGCTTTAAATTTTACTTAGCATTCATATTCTCAGTACTTCCTTCTAACAAATCTACACTGATCTTCCCAATAAATATGTGTTTTCATCTTTATTTTAGCACCATTTCCATTTTTAACTTGTGCTTAGTTATCAATCTGTTTCTGTGTTTTTGGTCACCGCAAGACTTGGTGGGGGTTTTGCTCTTTTCACTATCCAGTGGGCCAATACACAGCAGACACTGAATGTTTTTTGATGATGTTTTGTGGGCAAAATCAGGATACCTGACTTCACGGAACTAACAACCTCGTGAGTGAAGCAGAATTAAATGGAAAATTATAAATTGTTGAGTGCTTGAAATATAGCATATTATTTTATGAGAAAACACAATAAAAGAACAAGACCTACCTGGAGGAGTCAGGAAAGACTTTCCCGTGGAGGGTGCAATTGAGCTGAGATCTGAAAGGTAATCATTACCAGGAGAGGAGAGGTGAGAAGCACTTTTCAGTAAGGGAGAACAACGTGTGAAGAAGCTTTGTTGTGAGATGCAACGTCATGGGCTAGAGCAATCATTCTCGAGTGAGAACATCTGACCAGGTCTGGAGGCATTTTGAACTCGTAACCAAGAGGGAATGTGCTACTGGCATCTGGTGGGTAGAGGCCAGAGATGCTGCTGAACACCCTCTAAAGAGGGGAACAGTGCTGCACAATAAAGAATTATCCAATCAGAATATCTATAGGGCTGAAGTTGGGAGACCCTGAGTTAGAGTATTACTTCTCAAACTTTTTTTTTACTTCAATAATAAGTATATTTTACAATATAATCCAGTAAACAAATGCACAGAATAAGAAGCATTTATATAAAGTAGCATTTACCCTTTTGCTTGTGATGGATTGTTTTCTGTTCTGTTCTATTCATTTTTTATTTCTGGTCTCAATTCATTAAATTTGTTTCACAGCACACTATTAAGTCTCAATCTGTAGTTGGAAAAATTCTGTGTTGAAGGAACTGAAAGAAGGCGACTGCCTAGGACTCAGAAATCAAGGGGAAGATTGGGAAGTGGTAGAAATGGTGAGGCATGAAGGGGTAAGACTCTTCAAGGACTTACAGACCGTGATAAGGACCCTGGTCTTTATGCTATGAATAACAGGAAGACACCAAAAGATCGTGAGGGGGTCATGACATTATTAGGTCCGTGTTACAGTACACGTACAGCAGCACTGCCCAACAGAAATTTAATGCATGCCTCATACCTAATATTAAATTTTCTAATATACTCCTCTTTTTAAAAAGGTTATAAAAACAGGTAAATTAATTTTAATACTGTATTACTTAACCCAATAGATCATTTCAATCTGCCACTTTGTTATGTGTCACTTGATAACTGTATCACCATCACCGAGTTAAAAGTCCCTTAGTTTTGGGGGGTTAGTATATATTGGTGTGAAGACTTTAGTCTTTCCTCATCATCTGCCCCAAGTTACCTTAGCAGGCAGTTTTTGCTCTTTACGTGTGTGTGTGTGTGTGTGTGTGTGTGTGTGTGTGTGTGTGTGTATTCTGGATTTAAAAATCTGTGCTCCACCCACCAAACACAATATTTCTTTGTTATACATTAAAACCGCATATGAGCTTACATCATACAGATTTCCTGACCACTTTGGGCTCTGCCCAGAGCTGCAATGCATCCATCAGTCACTCTACCTCATAAGAACAAACATTACAATTATCTTGAATGATCTTTTTTATTATTAACATTTTTTAGCTTATGTTCTTACCAGAAACTCTTCAAATACCATAGGAAACAAAAGATCTTTTGTTTGTTTGTTTGTTTTTATTAAGGTATCATTGATATACACTCTTATGAAAGTTTCACATGAGCAACATTGTGGTTACTACATTCACCCATATTATCAAGCACCCCCCACACCCCATTGCAGTCACTGTCCTAAGTGACAAAGATGCCACAGAGTCACTACTTGTCTTCTCTGTGCTACACCATGTGTACCAATCATAATGCCTCTCGATCTCCTTCTCCCTTCTCCCTCCTCCTCATCCACCTCCCCCATCCCTCCCCTTTGGTAACCGCTAGTCCCTTCTTGGTCTGTGAGTCTCTTGCTGTTTTGTTCCTTCAGTTTTGCTTTGTTGTTATACTCCACAAATGAGAAAAATCATTTGGTACTTGTCTTTCTCCACCTGGCTTATTTCACTGAGCATAATACCCTCTAACTCCATCCATGTTGTTGGAAATGTAGGATTTATTTTCTTCTTATGGCTGAATAATATTCCATTGTGTATATGTGCCACTTCTTCTTTATCAATTCATCTACTGATGGACACTTAGGCTGCTTCCATTTCTTGGCTAGTAAAGAGTGCTGCAATAAACATAGGGGTGCATATGTCTTTTTGAATCTGGGATCTTGTTTTCTTAGGGTAAATTCCTAGGAGTGGAATTCCTGGGTCAAATGGTATTTCTATTTTTAGCTTTTTGAGGAACCTCCATATTGCTTTCCACAATGGTTGAACTAATTTACATTCCTACCAGCAGTGTAGGAGGGTTCCCCTTTATCCGCATCCTCACCAGCATTTGTTGGTACTAGTCTTTAAGATGTTGGCCATCCTAACTGGTGTGAGGTGATCTCATTGTGGTTTTAATTTGCATTTCCCTGATGATTAGCAATGTGGAGCATCTTTTCATATGCCTGTTGGCCATTTGAATTTCTTCTCTGGAGAAGGGTCTGTTCATATTCTCTGCCCAATTTTTAATTGGGTTATTTGATTTTTGGGTGTTGAGGCATGTGAGTTCATTATATATTTTGGATATTAACCCCTTGTCAGATATGTCATTTATAAAAATATTCTCCCATAATGTTGAATACCTTTTTGTTCTATTGATGGTGTCCTTTGCTTTACAGAAGACTTTTAGTTTGACATAGTGCCATTTGTTTATTTTTGCTTTTGTTTCCCTTATGCAAGGAGATGTGTTCAGGACAAAGTTGCTCATGTATATATTCAAGAGATTTTGGCTTATTTTTTTCTAAGACTTGTATGGTTTCATGACTTACATTCAGGTCTTTGATCCATTTTGAGTTTACTTTTGTTTATGGAGTTAGACAATAATCCAGTTTCATTCTCTTACATGTAGCTGTCCAGTTGCCAACACCAGTTGTTGAGGCTTTTTTTTCCCCACTGTATATCCGTGGCTCCTTTATTGGATATTAAATGACCACATGCTTGGGTTTATATCTGGGCTTTCTATTCTGTTCCACCTATCTATGGGTCTGTTCTTGTGCCAGTACTAACTTGTCTTGATTACCGTGGCTTTGAGTAGAGCTTGAAGTTGGGGAGCATAATCCCTCCTGCTTTATTGCTCCTTCTCAGGATTGTTTGGGCTATTTGGGGTCTTTTGTGGTTCCATATGAATTTTAGAACTATTTGTTCTAGTTCATTGAAGAATGCCATTGGTATTTTGATAGGGATTGCATTGAATCTGTAGACAGCCTTAGGCAGGATGGCCATTTTGCCAATACTAATTCTTCTTATCCATGAGCATGGGATGTATTTCCATTTATTGATGTCTTCCTTAACATCTCTCATCAGCGTCTGGTAGTTTTCAGGGTATAGGTCTTTCACTTCCTTGGTTAGGTTTATTCCTAGGTATTTTATTATTTTTGATGCAATTATAGTGGAATCATTTTCCTGATTTCCCTTTCTGCTAATTCATCATTAGTATGTAGGAATGCAAGAGATTTCTGTGTATGAATCTTGCATCCTGCAACTTTGCTGAATTCAGTTATTAGTTCTAGTAGTTTTAGGGTGGATTCTTTAGGGTTTTTATGTACAATATCATGTCATCTGCAAACAGGAACAGTTTAATTTCTTCCTTGCCAATCTGGATGCCTTTTATTTCTTTGTGCTGTCTGCATGCTGTGGCTAGGATGTCCAGTACAATGTTGAATAAAAGTGGGTAAAAGTGGGGAGAGTGGGCATCTTTGTCTTGTCACCGATCTTAGAGGAAAAGCTTTCAGCTTTTCACTGTTAAGTATGATGTTGGCTGTGGGTTTGTCGTATATGGCTTTTATTATGTGGAGTTATTTGCCCTGTATACCCAGCGTTGAGAGTTTTATCATGAGTAGGTGTTGAATTTTTTCAAATGCTTTTTCAGCATCTATGGAGATGATCATGTGATTTTTGTCCTTTTTATTGATGTAGTGGATGATGTTGATGAATTTCCTAATGTAGTAACATCCTTGCATCCCTGGGATGAATCCCACTTGATCATGATGTATGATCCTCTTTATGTATTTTTTAATTCAATTTGCTAATATTTTGTTGAGTATTTTTGCATCTATGTTCATCAGGGATATTAGTCTGTAGTTTTCTTTTTTTGTGGTGTCTTTGCCTGGTTTGGTATTAGAGTGATGCTGGCTTCAAAGAATGAGTTTGGAAGTATTTCCTCCTCTTCTATTTTTTGGAAAACTTTAAGGAGAATGGGTATTATGTCTTCTCTAAATGTCTGATAAAATTCAGCAGTGAATCCATCAGGTCCAGGGATTTTGTTCTTGGGTAGTTTTTTGATAACTGATTCAATTTCATTGCTGGTAATTGGTCTGTTTAGTTCTAGTAGTTTTGGAGTGGAATTTTAGGGTTTTTTATGTACAATGTCATGTTCATCCGCAAACAGTGATAGTTTAAGTTCTTTCTTACCAATCTGGATGCCTTTCATTTCTTTGTTTTGTCTGATTGCCATGGCTAGGACCTCCAGAACTATGTTGAATAAAAGTAGGGAGAGTGGGCATCCTTGTCTTGTTCCCAATCTTAAAGGAAAAGCTTTCACCGTCTTGCGGTTAAGTATGATGTTGGCTGTGGGTTTGTCATATATCGCCTCTATTATGTTGAGGTACTTGCCATTTGTACGCATTTTATTGAGAATTTTTATCATGAATGGGTGTTGAATTTTGATAAATGCTTTTTTAGCATCTATGAAGATGATCATGTGATTTTTGTCCTTTTTTTTTGATGTGGTGTATGATGTTGATGGATTTTCGAATCCTTGCATCCCTGGGATAAATCCTACTTGATCATGATGGAAGATCTTTTTGATGTACTTTTGAATTCAGTTTCTTATAGTTTTTTTGAGGATTTTTGCATCTATGTTCATGAAGGATATTGGTCTGTAATTTTCTTTTTTTATGGTGTCTTTTCCTGTTTGGTATTAGAGTGATGCTGGCCTCAGAGATTGAGTTTAGAAGTATTCCCTCCTCTTTTACATTTTGGAAAACTTAAAAATTTTTGCTTATTAATTACAGAAGTTCTTATATAAAATGCAGATAGATTAAATATATATGTAAAAAAATAAGATGGAATGACAGTATAAGTTGCTCTGAACCTTTTTTTTTTCCTACTCACCAATAGCTATCACTATGTTTCTATTAAGCAGTCTTTGGCATCTGTATATATCTACCAAGGGGTTGAATCAGTTCCTCATCCCTGGATTTCAGATTGCTTACAGCCTTTTGCTATTATAAACAATGCTGCATAAATATTTATGTTAGTGTTTCCACACTTGTTATTTTTTTAAGAATAAATTTCTAGAGAAAAAATTTCCATGTTAAAGGTTACTCAAATGTTAAGGGTCTCAATACAGCTCAACTTCTGTGAGAGAGGTTGTGCCAATTTCTACTTCTCCCAGCAGTGTAGAGCACTAGAGTGCCAGAAAACACACATCTGTCCACTCAAATTCTTTGTCTTTGCCAATTTAACAGGTGAGAAAGTATCATCTTATCTTTGTATTGATTTGCATTTATTTTATTACTATCAAGTCTGATGAACTTTTTTTCACACGTATGTTGGTGATTCGTATTTATTTGTGCATTCCTGTCCCTAGTTCATTTTTCTCTCAGATCATGTTTTTCTCATCCCATCATAAATCCTCTTAATAAACTAGGAATATTAACTCTTATTGACATGTATTTTAATATCTACCAGCTGGTCATTAACTGGAGGATAGAGGTTGGTTTTTTTTGATATTTTGGTTTACCTTTTTATGTCTTCAAGTCTATCAATCTTTTTTATGTTGCTTCTGTCTTGATATCACATGAACAAGTCATTCCTCAATATAGGTTATGTGAACATTCATCAGTATTTTCTATTATATTACTTTTATGGTTTAATTTTCAATATTTATATATTTAGTTCATGTGGACTTAAGTCTGGCATAAAGTAAGGACACAATTTGATTGTTTTCTCAGTTGGTTAGCTAACTAGAGCGACATAACAAAGGTATAATCAGTTCTGTTCACTGACATGATTTTTAAACTTTACTTATAAAATATCCTACTCAATGAAGTGACATAGGATTGAGTAAAAGGAGAGGATATAACAGAGTTAAAAAGAGCAGATGATACATACGTCTAGGTTTTCTGAAACTTTGAGTGTTAGGCAATGTATATGAAGTTGCTAAAAGCCTAGATTAAATATGAAATTCAACAACAAATAAATTTCCAGAGTTATTTCTTATCTCTCTGTTATAATTTCTAATTCTCTGAATTTACTTGAAATAACTTTTATGAAGCAGAGGAAATTGATTAGGAAGAAAATTTGCCAGTGTTAAGCTTGAGCAGGTAATTGAGTTTCTAACTTCAGTGGTGTCTTATTAACTTCCTTGAAATATTAATCAAGAAAAGTCGGACATCAGAATTCTTCTTTTGATAAAGGAGTTCTCCTTGTTGCTCTCAGTAACTACACAAATTTGAATTAATGAAACACTTTTAACTTTTTGTTATGGAATTTTCAAAACATAAATAGAAGTAGAGAAAATAATATGATAAACCTGCTACAAGCACCACCCAGCTTCAACAATTTTAAAACTCCTGGTTAGTACTCTTGTGTTTACCTTAAACACAAAGCCATCATCACTTAAAATAATGTAAAATATTTCCTTTAAGCCTTCAAATATTCATCATTCTTTACAGGTCCAATGGTCTGTGTTTTTCCCTTTTAAAAAAACGTACCTACTTGATTTGTGATTCAAATAAGGTGTATGCATAGCATTTCCTTGATATATATCTTGCCTCCTTCAATATTGTGGGTTTTTATCTTTGTATATTTTTCATTGTTGTTAAAGAAACTGGCTCTTTTGTCATATAGAATTTCCTCACAATTTGAATTTTGTTGATTACATCTCCATGGTAAGGTACAGAAGAATGGTAAGATTCAGATTCAATTTTTGTATATGTGACATAACTATTGTATGTATTTTGGTCAGGATATATATCTATTATCTCCAATTTTTTAATGTTAATAGGCATTAATTATCATTATCAATTTAATACTGGTAATATCCTAATTCTACCCCTTCTTCATTTGTTAGCTGGAATACATTAAAAAAAAAAACTTGGCTTCATCAATTATTTGAGTGCTAAAGGACAGATTATACTGGAAAGTCAGGGTAAATACTTAGAGCTTTCTCTTTGTTACTAGTTTTTAAAATAATGAGATATTCTTTAGCATCTAGAAATCACAATGGATCCTGATTTTTGAATATTTGCTATTTTAAATGTTTTCTTTCCAATTGATGGTTCCATCTTTGTCTGGTGGGAGTTAATTCAGTTTAACCTTTGAATCCTTTTGAAGAGAACGTGTTTGGTAGCTTCCTTTCTATCAGGTACAAAATGTGCCAAGTTTTCCTTGTACATTTCGTAAACAACTAGATCCGGAATTCAGTCATTTCCTTAAGACACTGGTTTCTTTAGGTGAAAATGATATTTCAAGACCCAGTCCGGGTGCTGATTGAACCCAATTAAGTTGACCATCGTTTCTTGGCTTTTTCAGAGGACCAGTCTAGGTACTGTCTATTAACTTCTTAAAGATACATTGAGAGCTCCTACTGGTGCTGCCATTTCAAACTCAGGGCTATAGGTTTACATTTGTAGTTCCTTTTATCCATCCTGAAGAGCTTTATTTTCAAAGATGTCAATATAATCACTTATTTGCTCTATCCCACACCATACACAAACTAGTCTCAAAATAATTATAGTACCACTGCCACCAATAATGAAAATATTTTTAAGCATTTTTTTGTAGTTCTTTCTCTCCTTAGAGTACATCCTACTAGTAATAGATAGACAAAGAGCTGTTGAGTTGAGTTATTCATTTATTAACAAGGGTCCTCAAAATCTAGGCAAGAAACTAGATTGACCCAAGCAAAAATTATGTTACAATTTTACCCTTAAAATCCTCTTCCTATTCAACAACTAATTACTAGAGGGCCTACTATATGAAGAGCACATTTTGGTTATCTCACATGTACACGTGTGTGACTGCATACACATAGGCACATACACACTCATAAAACTAAGTTTTCATAGGTTCCTGGTATTCTCTCCTGCTCTCCATTCACAGAATTTTATGCTCTGAACTTATCTTTGACTGCCTCTTGCTACTAAATATACCTTTCCTTTGTCTCATTCATCGTCCACTCACTCAAGAAACATTTACTGAATACTTACAATATTACAGGAATGTGCCTATCATTCCAGAGATTCAGATATAGTCCCCCTACCCACTTTGGCATGCGGCACGATCATGAGATCAACTGTCTTAGTTGCTGAGACGTGTTGGTGCATTGTCTTTCTTGGTTATGTTTTAGTGGAGCAAAACATTTGCAAACCACTCAAAAGGCAATTGGGTGACATAAAAAGTTTCAGCAAATGATTGACATAATCAAAACATTACAGCTGCCATGTTGAAAATGGTTAAAGGAAGACCAGATTGAAAAATTTGGAGACCTGCTGAAAGCTGTGGGAGATATCTAGTGAGACATGCCTAGGATGGTGACAGCAGGAATGAAGAGATGTGTGTGGATCCTAGGGAACCTTGGAAGTTAAAACTAACGGGGTTGGTGAGAGCAAGGAAAGAGCTAAGGGTCACTGTGAGCGATGGTGTAGAGGGTAGTGCAGATACATATCTGGGGAATACGGGAGGGGAAAGCATCTTTGGGGCAAGAGATGGTAAAGTGAGATGTACAAAGAGGTTACATGTTTAATTGGAATGGAACAGTGATCACTAATCAACACTGATACTGTAACACGTGCTAATGTCCAAAAGAACTTTTATATTTCATAGGTGGTGTTTAGAAACAATTCCGTGGTCTTTGTCACCTAACTCAAAGGAATTAAGAAAACAGAAACTTCAAACCAGGGTAGAGAATTTAAGACCAACCCCAGTTAAAGGTCAGAGCACATATAAAGGTTCTTAAGGACAGGGGGGTGGTTTTTGGAGCTCCTCATATCATACTCTAGAGTTACGGGCCTACTTCATCTGTTTGTTGGATAACCCCAGCACATACTTATCCTCACATGTGGGCCATAATGGACCCCCCAGAAAAAGCAGCGACCTGAATTTCATTAATGAGCCACATGATTCAGACCTGGGCAAAGACTTTTCCCTGAGCTCTTCTGACTGCATTTCCCGGGCATTCATGACTGAAGCTCCCAGTGTGGCTTTGGTTATGCAGATACTGCTAAAATACATCACTGAAGCCTAACTGGGAACCTCTGTGGATGAATGCTACCTGGACAGCTGGGAGAAAATGAATGCAAAGGAAGTCTTGAAAAAAGTAAGATGACATATCTTCTTTTGATCACCCTGATTCCTGTTCTGAGATAGACTCATCCCAGACTGATCACTGAGGCCTTCACAATGAAAAAGTAGGATTTTTGAGCCTGTATATTTTGAAGATTCTCAAAAAATCTAACATATGGCTGCTGGATTTTCCAAACATCCCCTGTGGAAAGAAGAATTGTTGATCTGAAGAAACAACATAAAAACTATGAGAAAACTCAGAGAGGCTGAAGGCTGTTGTGAGTCGGTGTAGGGGGAGCCGGGAGTCCCCTGGAGACCAAGGAAGTCTGACAGTGGCAGTGAGGTGCAGACTGGGGCGGGTGTCCTAAGTTCTGCTCACCTTTCACTCCTCAGCAACTAGGGAGGATCGTTGCCAGCTCATTTGCATCAGAAAGCAGTAGTGACAAAGGCCCATGGGCGTGGCTATTCATAGAGCAGCCTTTTGAGGGTGAGGAGCTGATGTAGGTGTAAGCTAGAAGTCTATGACCCAAAGGGATTGCTCCTTCTTAAGAGTGTAGAAGTGAATGGGAAACAGAACTAGTAGCCAATGAAGTGGAGCAAACTAGATTAGTCTGGGGATTCTGTGGTGCCCAGGGCTCTACGGCTTATTCCTCTAATCTTTCCTTCTTAACTATTGCCTGACCTTCAGTCCTTCCCTCATATATCATGGAGTTTTCAGACTGTGGGTGTTGATCCATTAGGGAATGATTAAATCATCATAGTGACTAGTGACTAATATTTTCCATAAAATCAAATTGAGCAGGAAATACCAGAGTGCATTGTTCATAATAAAGTGAACATTATTTTGTAATATATTTATAAACATTTTGTAAAGAAGTATCAAATGGGTCCTGAGCTAACATGTGTTTCTTATTGTAGAATAAGGTCAAATAAGTCAGAAAATCCCTGCGTGGCTGTTACCCCAGGAAACACAACTTCACAGACGGCTGAGAGATGCACACCATAGAATAAAGATAATCAACTGAACAAAAATAACTGTATGACAAAGAACTGCTGGAACAGATAATCCAGATAAGCATGAGGAATATTCTCAGAGAATAGAGGGTATTAATAGTTTTAAGTAGTATCAAGAAGAAAGAAAAAAAGAACAAGTTGAAATATGAGCTGTGTAAAGTATGATAGATAGGTAAACACATTTGTAAAATTAGCGACCTGAAATATCAAATTGAGGAACTTTCCCCAAAGGCAGCAGGAAAAGAAAATGATGGGATATATAAAGAAAAGAAGACATGGAGATTAGGAATATAAACAAAAACATATGAATAATAGAAAACTAAATGGATATTTTTAGAAATATAGGTAAAGAAATATTGATAAAATGAGGAAAATATGTTTTCTCAATTTAAAGATTGAAAACAGGAGTTTTTAGAGTACAAAATCATAGATACAACTCTACACTTGGACATATTGTAGTGAAATATAAAAACACTCAGAAAAGAAAATTCTAAACTGTTCCAGAATGTAAGAACAGATATATTAAAAAGAATAAAAAATCGCACTGAAAAGAAAGGTACAAGAAGACAATATAGTATAATTTCTAAGCTGTAGAAAGAAAATGTCTGTGATTGCAAAATTTTATATTTGCCAATATGTCATTTAAATTTGATGGAAAAAATATCCTTGGACTTACCAGAACTTTGCCTCATGAAGTTTGCCAAACTCCAACTTTCAAATCCTTCTTTAGTGAAAACAAACAAGAATGGAACAAAACCCAGGAAGATAACTGAAGATATTGGGAAGTACATGTAGTCAAATCACTTTAAAATGTGTTGTCACACACAAAAAGTAAGAACAAAATTAAAAAAAATACATCTAAAACAAACTGGAACTAAACTTCTAGAAAATTCAACAAGAGAGGAAACAATACATGAGAGAATATTTATCTTTTGGAAGGAAGATATAGATGTTCAAGAAATCATCATAAGATGAATAGTATTTTAAGAAAGCTACAACTTACCAAAACTAACTGCAGTGGAGATGGAGAGTCTAAACAGATCATTTTCTGTAGAAGAAATATTAAAGAGATTCCCCCATACAACAACACTAGGCCCAGGAGATTTCTCAAGAGAGTTCTACCAACTCTAGTTTTATGAAGCAATTATAACATGATCCCCAAACATGACAAAAATTGCTGCATAAAAAAAGACTAATCTCACTTATAATCTGAAGAATTTTTATGTAAATTACATATTAGTAAACAGCATCTAACAACACATGACAGCATAATTATAATGACTAGTAGGGATAACTCAAGAAATGCATGTGTGTTTCAACACTGGGAAACCATTAATATAATTCATAATTATAATCAAGTAAAGGAGAAAAATAATAGTATAATCTCCATAGACACAGGAAAGGCACTTGACAAAATTCAACATCCATTCGTTTTAAAAACACCCAAAAAAATAGTAATTGATAGAGATATTCCTATTGATTTTACCCATCTAACTCCCTACATATATGCTATCCATCAAAACACTGATACCTTAACAGGGAAGCAATAGAGGCTGTCCTACAAATATAAGGAAAATAAAAGCCTACCTACTAGGTCCCCTGCCATTCAGCAGTATATTGCAGTGACTAACCGATGCAATTAGACAAAAATATGCATCATGAACTGAAGGTTTGTGTCCCCCCAAAATTCGTATATTGAAACTCAAATCCCCAATGAGATAATGTATGAAGACTGGGACCATTGGGAGGTAATTAAGTCATGAAGGTGAAGCTCTCCTGACAGTGTTAGCGTCCTTTTAAGAAGAATCAGGGAGAACTTGCTCGCGCACTTTCTCTCCACCACATGAGGACATAACCAAGAAGAGGACTCTCGCCAGGAAACAAATCAGATGGCACCTTGACCTTGGACCTTCCAGCCTCCAGAAGTAGGAGAAATAAATTTCTGTTGTTTAAGCCACCCAGCCTATGATATCTTGTTATAACAGCCTGAACTAAGACAGTATGTATAGTACACTATACAAAAAAAAAGGGGGGGGAGCACTTTTATTTAAAAGTGGTCAGATACATAATTTTTTAAAGTTGTTAATACAAAGGAATGGAGGGAACAGGATGGAAGGATAGAGATAAAAACTAGGCCCACACAAATACAGCCAAGCGATCTTTGATGAGGAGCAAATGCAGTTCAATGGAGGAAGGATAATCTTTTCAACAAATGGTGCTATAGTAACAGGATATTCATATACAGTAGAGATAAATCTGAACACATCCCTTCCCCTTTCACATACATCAGTTAAACATAGTTTTACCAAACAGCCCAGCAATTGCACACCTGTGTGTTTACCCAGATAAGTTGAAAGTTTGTGTTCACACAAAAATCACCACACAAATATTCATAGTAGTTTTATTCATAATTGCCCAAAACTGAAAGCAACCAAGATGTCTTGCAATAGGTGAATGGATAAACAGACTATTGTAATATAGACAGTGTAGTAGGATTGTGATAAAAAGAGATGAGCTGTCAAGTTGTGAAAAGAAATGGAGGACCTAAAATGTGTATTGCTAAATCAAAGAAGCTAGTCTGCAAAGACTACATACTGTATGGTTCCAACAATATGACATTTTGGAAAAGGCAAAACTATATAGAATCAGTGGTTGCCAGGGTTTTGGAGAAAGAGAAGAGATGAAAGAGCACAGGGGATTTTTAGTGTGGTGAAACTATTCTGCATGAAACTTTAGTGGTGAATATACATTAGTATGCATTTGTCAAGACCCATAGAACTATACAACACAAAGAGTGAATCCTAATGTAAATGATGGACTGTAGTTAATAATAATGTACGAATATTGGTTCATTAATTGTAATGTACCATACTAATGAAAGATCTTAATAACAGAGAAAGCTGGGAGTGGGAGTGGGTTGGTGGGTATATGGAACTTCATTCTATCTGCTAAATTATTCTGTAAATCTAAGAATGTATGTACTAAAAAAATCTAATATTTTTTCCAGCTTTATTGAGATGTAACTGACATATAACAGTGTATAAGTTTAAGGTGTTCAATATAACAATTAGATACATGTAATATGTTATGAAATGATTATTGCAATAAGTTTAGTTAGTATCCATCACCTCACATACAAAATTCTTTTTCTTGTGTGATGAGAACTTTTAAGATCTACTCTCTTATCACCTTTCAAATATACAGTACAGTATTATTAACTATAGTCATCATGCTTTACATTATTTATCTTATAACTGGAAATCTGTACCTTTTGACCACCTTCCTCCAGTTCTCCAACACCCTAAGCCCTACCTCTGGCAACCACCAATCTGTTCTCCATGAGTTTAGATTTTTTGGATTCCACATGTAAGTGAGATTATACAGGATTTTTCTTTCTCTATCTGACTTACTTCACTTAGTATAATGCCTCAGGGTCCATCCATGTTGTCCCATACGGCAGGATTTCCTTCTTTTCATGGTTGAATAATATTCCATTATATATATACATATAAAACATTTTCTTTACCTATTCATCTATCAGTGGACTCATAGGTTGTTTCCATATCTTGACAGTTGTGAATAATGCTGCAGTAAGCATGGGATGCAGATATCTCTTCAGGATAGTGATTTTTTTTCTTCTGATACCTACCCAGAAGTGAAATTGCTATATCATATGATAGTTCATCATGTTGGACTTCTATTAATTATTTTGTAAAATAAAATAAATGTACACGTGTTTCAAACTAGTGCATTATGGCATTACCATGCATACAGACCCTGTTCCAAGCAACTCTAAATGTAGCAATTCCACTACATAGACCTAGTGGATACACTGTATGGATAAAAGAACTGCAAAAAAAAAAACTTAAGCTGTTTTAATAATCATATTGTTGACAGTTGTATGGATATTGTTCTTCTGATACTGTTGTGTGTGCAGCATGGGATCCAGCAATAATCACTATTTGATAGACTAATTCTCTCAGGCCTAGGTTTATTGGTAGCTGGGATTCTTATAATGGGAGAGAGAATATACAGATGTAATATAAAAAAATGTTTGGTAAAAAACAAGCAAACAAAAAATTCTGAGGTTCTGAATTAGAATTGTAATAGTTCATTATATATTCCCAGCTTTGTCTATGGAAAACATTTCAAAATAATAATCAACCAAACAGTAAGTAATGTGCACCCCTAGTGCCCAGATTATGGCCTTGAAATAGCATTTTACTCTAGAAAAAAACAAGGCCCCTCAGAGAAATGACTGATTCAGGTTTAGAGCCAGAAATGTACATGATAAGTGTGAATTTCACAACCAAGGAAAGGAAGCTATCAGAACTACTGTGACTGTGTCAGAATGATTCAGGAGCCAAATTTAAGAGTCCAAGGATGGAACAATCTGACCATCAATAATGAAAATAATTTCATAGGTAGAAACACATCAAATGCATTTAATCTGTGAGTTGTTTTTTTTTTAAGAAAAGAGAAAGGAAAAGGAAATGATGGCTATATGAGGAAACCAGATGTTATGGTTAATTTTATGTGTCAGCTTGAATGGGCCACGGAGTCTGGATGAGAGTAACATTTGAGTCGGTAGACTAGGTAAAGCAGATTGTCCTGATGGCAGCGACCCTCATCCAACCAGTCGAAGGCCTGACTAGAACAGAAGGCTCACCCTTCCTGCAGAATGAATGCACCTGCCTTACTGCTAACCTGGGACGTCAGTCTTCTTTTGCCCTTGGATTGGACTGGAACTTTCACCATCAGCTTTCCTGGCTCGCAGGCCTTCCGAGTCAGACTAGAAGCACACCCCTGGATCTCCTGGGGCTCCAGACTGCTGTTTACAGACCTTGGTACCTGGCTTCCATGATCATGTGAGCCAATGCCTTAAAATAAATCTCTTATACACACACCTACACACTGTATTGTTCTGTTTCTCTGGAGAACCCTGACACCAGGGTATTACCTCATTATTTTTGAAAATCTTTAAATAAAAAGAATCAAATATTTATCCTGCCTTTTTATATGAATGATATCACAGTCTAAGCAAGCAGTAAATGAGAAGTTTGTTTCACTTTATGGAAGCATTCCTGCTAAAAATGAAGAAAGTAATGATAATATTAAATATCATCATTTTGAAACCCCTAATGACCTAATGGACATAGGAATTGATCACCACAGAGAGAAAGAAACATGTAGTATGTGACTTGAAGAACAAAATACCACCTTTGAAGAACTCTTATTAAGACCCTAGATCCAAGTATCAATTTGTAGGGAATACATTGACCAGAGACCCATGTTAAATGGCATCAGAGAGATACAATCTGTAAAATAGCAATTATGAGACAATCTATAGTACATTCAATATACTTTTATCAACAATAGAAAAAATATTGCAAGGGAGAAAAAAACTATGAAAAGGGCCCTATAGATGGAAAAGATTTGTAAAGAAAAAATTGTAATAGCTGTACCTTATTTGGATTCTGGTTCAAAAAACAACTATAAAAATAAATGATGACCCGTGAGTTTAAACTCTTTGTATTTGCTGATATAATAATTATGTTTATTTTGGGGGTTCTTATCTTTTAGAGATACTAAAATATTTACAGAAAAAATGATTTAATATTATGGATTTTGCTCAAAATAATGCAAGAATAGGAAAAATGAGTGGGAGGTATGAATGCAAAAACAAGAGCCATTAGCTGACCATTGTAAGGTTGGTGGTGAGTCTAGGGCACTTCATAAATTTTTCTGTGTGCTTTTAATATGTTTTAAAATTTCCATGAGCACATATTTTTATTTATATTACTAATGCATAGTAAATAACAAGCATTCTCTGAGTTATTTTTTAAAAGAAATCAATAGCATTTGTCCAGTGATTTAAAAAATTATGTACTTATAAAAGAGAATAGTGGGAAAAAACAGGGATAGAAGCCAAGCTTCTTTGATTTGTAGACTTAATGTTGGAGCCATACAAATATTTTACATGATTATAAAATAAAATTCAATAAAAAAATCATTAAAAATCTAAAAATGAAACAAGTGACGCTAACTCAGTTTCCAGTTGGTGGCATAATCACGCAGAGAAGATCTGTTCCAAACGACTTGAAGGCACAGTAATTTCATTTTACACTCTCAGTGGGAAATAATCTAAGAATAAACCATTTTTGGTAATCATATTTTTGGTGGCAGTAATGGTATGATCATTCTAAAACTGGTGTATTTGTAATCTGAGATAGAGTAAATGAGTAATTATATTTTTGTCACTGAAAACTGAGATTTTCAGCTTGGGAGAGAATAGATACCGATGTAAATGTAATGAGGATAAGTAATATTCTGCAGTTCTGAATTTGACTTGGAAGAAACAGCACAAACACCTAATTTATTTTATCATCTAAAAATGTATATCTTCTCTTGCTTTAGCCATGAGAAGCCCTAGGTATGTGACCAATATCAACAATGTGTTAGATTCCTATTACTGCTGTTACAGATTGCCACAAACTTGATGGCTTAAAATAGCACAAATTTATTCCTTTACAGTTCTGGAGGACAAATAAATGACGGAAAATACCAGTTATTTAGTGGAGGGTGTTCTGGGTGACTGTGATTCTCTGTCTCTCTGTTTGAGAGTCTCTCAGTCCCTCTGTATGATTCTCAATCTCTCTGTGTATTTATACTTGAATTCTAAGCAGTATAAACCACTGATTCTTTCCAGAGTTACCTGAATTCCTTCACATTTATACTGCCCCTCTACCATCACCTTTGGCAAACGCAGATGCTTTTCAAAATTTTCATCCAACTCACATGAGCAAAGGAAAGAATTTGAGGATCCAGCAGAGACTGGGGCAAGTTTAAAACAGAAGGCAGTCCTGCTTCCCTTTGTATGTGAGACACCCTCTGGGATAATAGGTAAGCCAAGAAGGGACTCAGATACCAGTTATCTAATGGAGCTCCTGAATATTCCTTAGTAAACTCCTAAACCAAAGGAGCCCTAAAAAACAAGATCTCCATCTGGGACCTAAATTGGGTGAGTTTTTCTTCCTTTCTGAAGCACACTAGTGGTCTCCCAGCCCATCGGGCCTAAGATTTTAGAGTCTTCAGTTTTAATGAGGCCTCTCACTAAATGGAGCAAACATTGTACCAGATTGGCAATTTAGGGAATGTCTAAAAGTAAAGACAGGTACTTTACTTTTATTTCCGTAACTTAATTTCTCTTTCTCTACTTCTCTCCTGTCAGCCTACTTATTTCCTACTACCAGACAACCAGTATTCTAAGACTGTTTCCCAAATGCTCAGTTCTCTTACTGTGTTAGCCTTTTCCTGTTCTCTCTGACAGAGCCCAATATGTTTTACTTTTCTCCTCAATATATCTCCAAATTATAGCTCACTCCTATGGCCCAGCCACTGTGGGCTCTGCTAGTTACTAGCTAAAAAGAGAATGAAGATAAGAATAGCTGATAAAACCTTTCCAGATGTTTACATTGTAGCTAAGGCCTTCAGGGTCTTAAACCAATGAATGAATAATTAGAATATTCTCCATACTGTAGAAGAGTCCATAGAGGAACTGACTTGAGAAAGAGCCTTGGATAAGAGAGAGCTTTGGTGGCTAGAGCTCCAACAATTATCATTTCAAAAGCAGCTGACCTGCTTTTTCTGCTTTCATGTGAGGGTTCAGAATAAGATTTAAGAGGGGAAAAAGGATTCTACTATTTTAAATTGTAAAAAGAAGAAACAAAGAAAACGGTGAGATGGAGGGCTGTGAGTTGGAACTTCCCAACCATCCCTAGAGAATCTCTCTGTGTGTGAGCCGTGCTGATGCCTCATTCTATGTGGAAAAGTCTGTATTCCCAAGCTGCCCCATCTGCATTCCTAAATTTGTATTCCCAAGCAGCAGTGGGGAGAGAAGCATTACCTTACACACTGGTCCCAATATTTTTATGCTTTCAAGCCACTACTGCATGCATGGCTTCCCCGCCCTCCCCCCAGTTTTATTAAGAAATAATTGACATACATCAGTGTATAAGTTTAAGGTGTGTGGCATGATGGTTTGATTTACGTATATTGTAAATGAATACCACAACAGATTCACCTAACAGCTATTATCTCATATAGATATGATTCAAAGAAAAAATATTTATTCTTGTAATGAGAACCCTTAGGACATACTATTAGCTTTCCTATATATCATAAAGCAGTGCTAATTATAACCTCTAGTTATTATTTATCTTACAACTGAAAGTTTGCAACTTCAGCCACCTTCCTCAGTTTCCCCCTGCCATGCCCCCTGCCTCTGGTAACCACAAATCTGATCTTTTTTTCTATGAGCTTGGTGTTTTGTTTTGTTTGTTTGTTTAATTCCACACATAAGGGAGATTATACAGTATTTGTCTTTCTCTGTCTGAATTATTTCACTTAGCATAATGCCTTCAAATTCCATCCATGTTGTTGCAAATGGTAGGATTTCCTTGGGTCAATAACATTCCATTGTGTATGTGTGTGTATATATATACATATATACACACCACAACTTCTTTATCCTGTCAACCATCAGTGGACATTTAGATTGTTTTCATGTCCTGGCTATTGTAAATAATGCTGCTATGAACATGGGGGTACAGATATTTTATGGAGTTAATGTTGTCATTTCTTTTGGATATATTTCCAGAAGTGGAATTGCTGGATCATATAGTAGTTCTAATTTTAATTTTTTGAGGATCCTCCATGCTGCTTTCCCTAGTGACTGTGCCCAGTTTGCAGTACCACCAACAGTGCACAAGGCTTTGCTTTTCTCCACATCCACACCAGAATTTATTATCTCTCGTCCTTCTGGTGATGGCCATTCTAATAGGTGTGAGGCGATACCTCAATGTGGTTTTAATTTGCATTTCTCTAACGAGTAGTGATTTTGAGCATCTTTTCATGTACCCATTGGCAATTTATATATCTTCTTTGGAAAAATATCTATTCAGGTCCCTTGCCAATTTAAAATATTGGATTATTTTGGTTTTTTTTGTTATTGAGCTGTATGGGTTCTTTATATGTTTTGGATATTAACTCCTTATTAGATAAATGATCTGCAAATATCTTTTCCCATTCCATAGGCTGTCTTTTCACTTTGTTTATGGCTTTTTTTTTTGCCATGAAGAAGCTTTGTAGCGTGATGTAGTCCTACTTATTTATTTTTGACTGTTTTGCTTGTGCTTTAAGTGTGACTTCCAAAAATTCATTACCAAGACCCATGTCAAGGAGGTTTTTTCCTTTTTCTTCAAGGAGTTGCATGGTTTCAGGTCTTATATTTAAGTATTCAACCTATCAAGTTAATTTTTGTGAGTGGTATAAGTAGGGATCAAGTTTCAATCTTTTACATGTGATTATCCAGTTTTCCCCACCATTTATTGAAGTGACTGTTTCTTTTCTATTGAGTTCCCTTGTCAAATATTAGTTGACTGTACATGCTTGGGTTTATTCCTGGGCTCTTGATTCTGCTCCATTTGTCTATCTGTATTTTTTATACCCATACCACACTATTTTAATTACTATAGCTTTATAGTAAAGCTTTAAATCAGGAAATGTGATGCCTCCTGCTTTGTTCTTCTTTCTCAGGATGTCTTTGGCCATTCTGGGTCTTTGTGTTTCCATATAAATTTCAGGAGTGTTTTTCCTATTTCTGTAAAACATGTCATTGGAATCTTGAGAAGTGCACTGAATACATAGATGGCTTTTGGTAGTATTGCCATTTTAATAATCTTCCAGTCCATGAACACAGGATACCTTTCCATTTATTTGTGTCTTCTTCTGTTTCTTTCATCAGTGTCTTGTAGTAGATCTTTCACCTCCTTGGTTAAATTTATTCCAAAGTATTTTATTGCTTTTGATGCTATTGTAAATGGGATTGATTTCTTTCTTTTTCAGAACATTCGTTGTTAGTGTTACTGCACAGTTTTTAAATGCCCTTGCAAATGTAAATCAATCACACATACACACTGCAAATCCTCATCTCTACAGCTGGTGGTGATTCTCGAAAGTATTATAGAATTGTCATTATGAAAGAATGTGTTTTTCTTCCTTTTCATTTTAAAACATCCCTGTCTGCTTACTTGTTTCAGCCCCCTGTGGTGAACTAAGAAAACCTTGCAAAGGTTTATAGACACAGTTTAGAGTCCCTAAGCAAAGAACACTGCAGGATGCTTCTACATGTAATGAGAACTCCCCAAATCCACAGTCTTAAAGTAATTCAGGTATCTAAATTACTGATGCATTAAATTCACTCACGTAATGCAGTAGTAAATAAAATAACCTTTAACAGAAACATCATTGGCCAGTTTCTAGGAATTTTCATAAACTGAAATGTATCCTCATAATCAAATTCCTTTGGTTCTCCTTTGTGTTATTTCAATGGTGTACCTATAAATTTAGATTTAAAGCTTATAGGTAATTTAATGAACATTTAATGTAGAATGTTTGTCATTAGAAGAAATGTTTGTCATTATACACCAGGCCCCTGTATTAAGAAAGAACAGTAGCCAGAAATATTGTTTTCATTTTCTCAAATGTTGAAGCCAGAGCAATCTATAGATGAAGTAATGCTGAATCTAGTTCAGCTGTTAGATAGAAAACAAGTAAACAAAGAAGGAAGGAAGGAAGGAAGGAAGAAAAGAAGGCAGGCATGGATGGAAAAGAAGTAGATTACCTATATTGAATTCCAGTTCTAAATCAGCACTTTAGTTTACAGAATTTACAGTCAAATCACCCACTGATGGGTTTAGTAGAGGATAATTTCAATATTTGAGTCACTAAATCAATTTAAGTCACATTAATGATCTGTAAACTTTAAAACTGTTGGTTTTAGCAACTCTGTAGCATTCCTGATTTCAAATGAACACATTTGTAAGCATGAGAACTTCTGTCTTGATGTGGAGGCAAAGGGAGATGGAGATCAGCAGTGGTCACACTACATGATTATCCCGTTGTGCTTAATGGAGAGTTCATAGTGAATGAGAATGATAAGAATTCTTTTTTCAGCCTATTTCAATGTTTTGCTTTGCTTAAAATATTACTAAAGTATTGAATAAATGTTTTCCTTTAGTGTCAGAGTTATGGAATATAGTTATGATCTTCTAAAGTCAGTGAAAAGAAACCAACTCTAAACAATTAGGTAATTTGATGTTTTAAACTTGTGTTTAATGCTTAGAGACTATTTTTCAACAATAAAAGGTACGTTTGAATCTAATTAATAAATAATAGATTGTCATGATTCCCTCTGACCCTCAAATCTCTCTTTCCTTATTTTCCCTCTTTTTTCAATCAGTGGCATGACAACCTACCAATATATTATTAGTTTCTGGTGATGTTGACTATAAGTTCCTAAATGTATGAATGAACAAATATAAAAATTATGAGTAACAATAGAAATGTACCTCCATAGGCCAGGCTCTGTGTTAAGTTCCAAGGATTCCTCCATGAATAAGATATGTTACCTCCCTATACTTCTGAGAATTTAGAATCCCTACGAAAGACTGATACCCATTTCCACCGGTGGCCTCATTAGAGCAAGAGAATGGCAGCTCCTAATTCTTCATACAGATATTTTGAAAGGATATTTCCCAGGTCCAACAAACAACTAAATCCATTATAAGTCTAGTCTCCAGCAAAATGACCACTGAATTCTGTAACTTGGAAAGGATGGTTGCCTTGTGTAAGACTGGCCAAGTCACTTGCCTGATGTGACTTCTTCTTTATCAACAACTTGTATTCTTGGCCATTCAAATTGACACTTAGAGTGAAGGATATTCCTTTAATTCCCCAAATTTTACAACCATTGGAAAAAAGCCAAAGATGTGTTTTAGCTGCAGTCAACTTTTTAAAATATATTTTTGTTTGAAGTATAGAAATGTGTCATATTTGCAGACATGGCTGAGGAAGAAGTAGGGTTTATGATAAGATGCTTTAGAACCATGGCCACACAGGATGGGAAATGGTCCACGTATGACACAAACACAAGATTGGACCCAGAGATAGAGGCAACTCCAGCTCTCTCCTGTATCTCCCTATCCTTTCTCTCCTACTCTAGAAATAAGGTACTGGATGCAAGTAATCACATTTATAGAGATGCCATAGGGTCTGCTTTAATTTATAACTAAAATAAAATCCTGTCCATGTCAGTCCAATAAAGGCTCCTCATTAGCAAATTATTTTTGGTGTACTTCACAGGACATGCTGGAATATGGTAACACTGAGGTTTAAAAGCCAGAAATTATTCACTGTCTTTTCTAGTCATACTGCCAGGAGGATGGCTGGGTCATCGGTGGATTCAGGCTGTGTTCAACTTGTACTAAGCACCAGGGGTGTGTTCATGCATGGAGGGCAGTGGGGTCCAGCACCACGTTAGGAACATGTTTCTCTCTCACTGAATGAATACCAATAAACTCTTCTCTTCCATCTTCAAAGACCTTCTAGTTTTGGCTTGAAGCTGTGTTTCATCTAAGTTCATCTATTCTGCCAAATTCATGATGTTTTCCGTGTCTATGCCTCACCATACAAAGAGTTAGTGAATACTTAAATACTTGGTAGTCTTCTTTACCTTGGCTCACATTTATATACTTCATCCTAAGCAATACCAGAGACTCTAAGTTTGATATGTCTGCTATATACTTTCTACTACATACTAAAATATACTCTTATTAAATTCTAAAATGTCTGTTGGTGCACCTCCCTAAAATATATTATCCTCTTTATCCCAGAAATGTGAGAATCCTTCTTAGAAAACCACTGCTTTAGTGCAATACAGGATCTGTTCCAATTGGGAACATGACATTATGAATAATTATAAGCCATATATTTTTAATGCAAGTATAACTGATTTTAACACATGGAAAAACAATCTTGAAAGTGCTAATCTTACTCAATTTGGGTGTCCCAAGGGATTATGAGTAAACAGCTTTTGTCACATACTTTGCTGAAACAATGTTACAAAAATTTGTCCTGAAGTAATTGGCTTTAAGCATTTTTGAAATGTATTCACAATAAGTGGACAATCATTAACTTGTGACAACATTCCTATAAACATATTATAGGAGAACCCCTGTCATCTCTTTTAATCCATTAACAATATAACTAGAAAATATTTTCAAATAAACTTTTCAGGGTCCCCTTCCTCTTAAGGAGGAACTTATCCTGGTTACTCAAACCCATCAAACCCACCAGTGGAGAAGTAGCACATAGGACTATATGACATTTCCAAAATCATGCCTGCTCTTTTGAAGAAACCCTCATGGGAGATCAGATCTCTGGTCTCTCAAGCTGCCCAAAGTCTAGCTGATGAGACTGAGGCTAAACTATGTCAAATGAAAGAGAGAAAAATAGAAGATGGTCTATAACCAAGAGCTAAATCATGAGTCAGTGTCAATCACTACTGAAGGAAAGGAAGATCAAGAGGACCAGCGTCCTTCAGAAAAACCTGGGGGAGCATATGGAACTTGGTTGGTCCCAGTCAGAGAAACCAAGAGAAGGAAAGGCACGCCAGGAAAGGTAAAACGTGAACGAGGATACAGATGCCAGTGGGAGTGAGTGGATGTTTCCCATCCCCACATAGGGTAATGCAGAGGCTGGACTAATTGTTGCTCGGACTGCCAGCCCTGTTTGTTAAAATACATCATTGCCTAGATAAAAGCAAAAGAGATTTAGCTTTCACAAAATAAAAACTTCCAGAAAAATTGAATGCATTCCCTTAGGGTAAAACAAAGCATGGAGAATTTCAACTCCAAAAACAGAATTTTTCTGACTTAGAGATAATAGGGGGAATAGAATTGGAAGCCAGTCTGCAGTCCTAGAATGGAGCTTGCCACTACATGCAGCAGCTACACATTTTTTCCTTTTCTTTGTATTAATGTTACCTCCGTATTCACATTTATTTCCTTGGGGACTGTTATCTGTTTCTCATTAGAACCCCTACTTTATCTTCCTTTTTAGTATCCTTTCTCAATTATTAAATTTTATGCCAATTAATCTTATTAATAAAAGACCCCAGATTCAAGTACCACTTTTTTCTTTGGTTTGGAACAGCTTGAGCAGACCAAAACTAGAGTAAAATCAATCATTCCCATGGGCATTAATGAAGAAATCATGAAAGGTGTTGCTTGAGAACCCAGTTCATGTTACAAAGACTCTGATAGCATAACTTTCCTAAGATTTTTTTCACATGGGCCTTTGTCCTCAACCTCTTCTGCTGATGAATTCATTTAATACAGAATTTTTACCCTCACAGCCAGATACCCTGCCCTGTTGAGGGCATGCCAGACATCTGGTTGGGAGGAGAAAATGGCAGCCGCCAGTGGATATTCCCAAATACTCAGGTATTTAGATATATGTAGGAAAACATCTGGGTTTTTGGGGCAATGCTTATCATTTTGATTTGGGAATCTCCACTGTTCCATTTAAATGTTACTAGAAAAATATGATTCTTATTATTTGTCTAAATTTTATTATTATTTTGGCATTACTACCACATTGAAAAGTGGTAGTTTGGTTTTGAAAATTAATGTTAATATTGTACCTCAATCCAAAATTTTAAAAGCTTTTTTTAAACGAGTTACCTAATTTGCCTTCTCCCAACTGAGTGGCAGGGATACTTTAATAGCATTCATACAGAAATAGTTCCTCATCCTGAGGGAACAGCCAATGAGCAAGTTTCAATGCCCAACCATAAACATCATATACATAAAAGACACTATATTAATGCTTTCAATTCTGCTAATCTTGGCAGGAGTCTTGACATCAACCTGAGACACACCCTCTCCCTCCATTAAAAACAAAATTATCTTAACCACTTCAACTTTGAAAAAAATATGCAGAGTCACTCAGTAAGCTTGTGTGAGTAATACAGTACAGGGGGAAAAGCTATATTATAAAGACTGGACTAAACTGAAAATAGGCTTCTGGACTCAAATTGACTAGTAAGGCAAAGGAAATAGGGAAAACAAGCCCATTTATTATCAAAACCATTTAGAAAATACCCAATACCATTTTCACCAAGATATAAGAACACATTTGATGAGTGATCTTGCTTCTGTGTCTTGATGTTTTCAAAGAGGGAGTCTGGCATACCGATAGCACTCCCAGGCATGGTCTGGGGAGTTGGCTTTCCTCTCCGGGAAGCCGTAAATCCTGCAGCTCTTTATCATGACCTAACAGGACCTCTGTCTGAAGGAATGGCAGGCACATTCTGACTCTAATCTCTTACATCAGTCTGAGCTGGCTGGTAATGTGTGTTTACACAAAGCTGTCCGAAAGCTGTGGCTTTCGACGTGTGACAGCGTCATGGCCCTGCCTTCCTTGGGCAGCCTAATTGCCTACCACTACCTGATGCAGTGGGAAAGGGACCCCTGGCCAGGCTGCAGTAACCCAGAAGGGGAAGAGGAAATGTTTCTAAGGTGACATCTGAAACTAAAGCAATGCAGACATGAATTAAATAGGTTTCCAACACTTATAATCAGTGAATTCAATAAAAATTACGAATCGTGTAGATTCTATCCTACGGAGATCTTAAAGAAATAAGATGACAACAGGAAATAGCTACGACTAAGACTGACAGATTGAAATAAAAAGTGCACATAGCCTGGGACGTGGGCTGCAAGAGAAACGGCGAGGAATCAGACCAGAAGAGCTTTCTCCTCAGATGAAGAGCACCCAGGAGACAGGAAGAGAGATGGGGCTGGGAGGTGGAGGGAAGCTTCCGGTACAAACCGTAAAAGTGCATAACTGGGCCTGCCAACGGTGGCATTAAGGAAAGTGGCTGGAAAATCAATATGGAAAGGAAAAAAATTTTAAAAGAAGTCTTGAGAAAAATGAAAAACAGCCTCATTAAAACATTTGGAAGTGATTATAAAAACCACCTTGAAATAATCAGTGTTAAACACAGATTCAGAAAAATGTACTGAAATTTAACTCATAACTCTTTCAGTCCTATACCTATGTCAGTTTTCAGACAAAACATCATCCTAAGTACACCCTCCTCCCCACTGTACCAGTTTTAAATAAGAACCATTCAGGAAACGGCTTCCTTCTAAAGGGGAAGTGACTCGAGCAATGTTGAAAGAGATATGAATTAAGGAATCTATGCAAATTAACTCTAATTTTTATTCGAAATCATAGAAACCAAAAAGAACCCCAAACAACGCCATCATGATTTTACATAAAAAGGAGCAGCCTAAAATAGAATGTTTGTAATTAACTCGTGAGGAAACCGTATTATTAGATCAGATTTTGCTGATCTATTTGCTAAATGGTTAAATGACACCTTTCCTTTGGCCAGAAAAGAGGTCACACCAGGAGTGGGGCCTGAGAAAACCACAGCAACAGGGCATGTGGACTTCCTGACTCTTCCTTCTAGCACTTGGTCACCTGATCAGGGGTCACCGATGCCCTAAGTCAGAACTTGAGGGAGCCCCTGCACCTCAGGAATCCTGGACTGAATTCTGTATGTGTTTGTTTATACATTTTTTTTCCTAGACAAAATGTCTGTTAACTTTTCAGTAGCATCTCAAAGGGAGTCTGTGACTCAAAATAAGGTTAAAATTAAGTTATAATATGAATAAGTGACTGCTTTCACAGTGTGTAGGGGAGGGTGGTAGCTCCAAGAATCACACCCTAATAATTCTGCTACCTGTTCCCTTAATGCCAAAAATCACACATGTAAAACTTCATTCCTGTTAGCTTACTAATAAACGCAGTTAAAATAAAATTATTCTACATATATACATTTACACATGCATATATACATATACATGTATACATATGTCTATATGTGTCTGTTTAAATCTACATAATATGTGTATATATATATTGGATTGCGAGCATGCCGTAGTTCTTAATACCATTCTCCAAAAAAAGGAGCCAGAGTTCTAGAGAAATAGCTGATTCTAAGACTGAGCTATGATAAGCCTCGAGCATCTTATAGTACAAGAAAATAGGGAAGTGCTCAAATAAATAAAATGACAACAGGAGACTGGGGGTACGTCAAAGGGACAAAGCAGCCAACTGAAAGAGTTCCCAATAACCAAAGCTGGAACAATTTGAGCAGAAAATAGATAAAATAGTATTGGACTATCACTCAGTTACAAAAGAAATATCCATGAATCCAATGATTAAATTAATAAACAAATGGGGAAGAAGAGACAAGTCTTCCATGCAGAAGAATTCCAAATAGTTGCTATAGATGCTCTTCCTCGAGAAGGAACATAATTACCCATTCCTTAAGTATGAGCTGTGCGTTCATGACTTTATTCTGAAAAATACAGTATGGAAAGAAGAGAAAAAATAGTACCTTTCCAGTAGAAAAAACTGACAAACACTAAATCAGCCAGGTAATTAAGGTCAATATCAGTAATGATAAATCATGTAGATAGTATGTATCCTTGATATGATATAATGAAAGGGCACTTTACCTTTGTGGTCTTCCTCCTAAAGACCCAGAGCCTTAGTCTAATCATTAGACAAATATCAGGCAAATTCCAGTATAGGATATTGTACAAAATACCTGAACAGTACTTCTATAAAACTGTCAGGGTCATCAAAAATAAGGAAGGCATGAGAATGTCACAGTCAAGAGGAGCCTAAGGAGATAAGCCCACTAAGTGTAAGGTGGTATTTTGTTGGGGTCCAGAAGCAGAAAAAGGGCATTAGATAAAAACAAAGGAAAATCAAAATAAAATATGGATGTTAGTGATTTTTTTCAAATGAACCAGGATATACACCAATATATGATATAGGTTGGGGAGGGCAGGATTGGACATAGAAATAAGAAAGAGGAGAATGAGGCTGTGTGGTGTTTTAATAGAATTCTTGCTGAATCTGAAATGCTTTTATTTCTTTAAAATAATATTGTGGTCATACAGGATGGGTAAATCTGGGTGTTAGGTATATTATTATTGCTATATTCTTTTTATTTGTCTGTAAGTTTTAAATTGAGCAGGAAGATAAGCAAATGTATTTGTAAAAAGCAGAAAGCAGGTAACTCTTTGAGTTTTAAGCTGTCATCTTTGTAGCATGGTTTTCAGATTGAGCTCTGCAGTCCTGTATTTCTCAGCACCACCTCAAGAACCACAGCAGAGATGTAGAAGGCCGAGTGTGCACAACTCTAGGGGACCACTTCTGCTTCAACCAGAGCGATCTGCTCCTATTATGTTTTGTACAATGGGGTGATTTTGTAATAAGTTAAGGTGTTTGCTTAGACTGGAGACTGCTGAATGTTACTTTTTTTTTCCTTAGGAATAACATCCTTCAATTTTAGCTGGATATGTGACCACCTGGAATATAGGTCATATTTCCTACGCTACATTGCAGAGAAAGTGACCATTTGGCTATCTAAGTTCTAGATGTGGTATGTAAAGAAGGCATCCTTAAAGGGAGTGTCATTCTCCTTCCTTCCCCACCCCTCTTCCTCTTGGCTGGAATATGGAGGTGGTGACTGCAGCTCCCAGATTTAGTGAACACCTTGGTCTATGATTTGACTTTCAGAAAGTTAGGAACACAGGGTAGAACAACCAGATAGAACAGGAGAAAGAAAACAACTCATGTCTTGTTCATGACAGTACATTTGGTGTTTTTAATTTTTTGTTCCTTGTAGCGTAATCTAATTCCAACACCTCTAAATTAATATCACACAGTTGGATGCATCAAATGAGCTAGACCTTGGGACTAAGAGAGGACTTTCTCCAAAGTCATGGGCTAGAATGCAGATGTTATTATGGAAGCTGTTTCTGGGTGTGACCTGCATCTGAGACAGGGAAACCCTTATGTCCCAGTTCCCAGGCACTGAGGAAGTCTGCCTCGGGAAAATGGCTGTGGATTTCACCATCAAAGAGCAATTTCTTCGTAGAGCTGTTTGGAGCAAGAGCATAGGTCTGCCTAACACTGTGCGAGAGAGGTTTCCTTTACTCCCCACACCCAGGATCCACCACCAGCCAAGGATGTCAGTGTGTGTATGTAAGTCTCTGCTGTGTTTCTTCCAAGGGCACATGTGGCTCCCATTTCCAGCAGTGACACCAGGCAGCAGGAACAGTGACAACAGTGGAGATTTTGGCTCCTGGGAAACACATTAGACTCTTCTGGGGTTTTTTCCATGTTATGTCATGGACTGAATACACACTTCTAGTGCTCTTGGGCTTATTATGGGAAAGAAAGTCAAAGGAGTAAAGAAAGACATTTCTATGACAGCAAGATGGGGCTTGGAGTCACTTACTTTGAATATTAAAAAAGAGGTGACCTTGTTTTGAACCCCCAGTTGGTGAAGTGGGACATATCAGTTACATGCGTAAGATTTCATTTAACATAAGGTTTTGCTGCTAAAGCAAGTTTGAAAAATTACTGCTTTATTGTGAATGAAAGCTGGGGATTTTATAGTGTACCACTTAGAACACCAGAGTTCAAGGCAGACACACAGGGTTTGAATCCTATTCATGGACAACTAATTTAATCTTTCTGAATCTCCATATCTTCTTCCAGATAAAAGAAATAACTGCATCTAGCTTTTCTCATTATGTGTGAGGATGACATTGTGTACAATGGGTATCTGTGTGTGAAGTAGTGAAGATGAGTTAGCAATTGAACCACCAAAAGTGACTGGCTATGGTAGGAGGTAAATAATGGCTCTCCAAAGATGCTGATATCCCAATCCCAGGAACCTGTGAATGTCACCTTGCACGGCAAAGGGATTTTACAGACATGATTAAGTTAAGGACTTTGAAAAGGAAAGACTATCTTGGATTATCGGGTTTGGGGGGAGACTCAACCTAATAATGAAAATCCTTATAAGAGGTAGACAGGAGTGTCAGAGTTATAGAGACAGTTGAAACGTTCTACTGCTGGCTCTGAAGATGGAAGGGGCCACAAACCAAGAAATGCAGGTGATTTTTGGCAGCTAAAAAAGGCAAAGATACGGATGCTCCCTTGGAGCCTCCAAGAAGGAACGCAGCCCTGGCACCATTTTGGTTTTAGGACTTCTGAGCTCCAGGACAATAAGAAAATACATCTTTGTTGTTTTGACTCACTATTCTTATGGTCATTTGTTAGAACTGCAATAGGACACTAATACAGTAGGTACATAAGAAATAGCATTTTCTGGAGGTATTTCATCAGTTTCCTCACGATTTTAAATGAAACGGCTTCCTGCTTATGAGACATGAAAGTCAAGTGAGATTACCAATTCACTCCCAGTATTGAGGAGACGGCATGGATTGTGGTTTAAGACCATAACTAGACACAAGTTGTTCTGGAAGGTCATCTCCTAGAATAACATTGTTCACATGCCTTGAAATAAAAACTCAGGCTTCCAGAAGATAACAGTGACCCTCTGGATACACGAGGCTTCAGCCCAGCTTAATATCCAAGGAACAGTGTACCAGGCTTCCCACCTATTCAGTGTTTGGCAAATGACTTTCATCTTGGGTCTCAATTCATGTATTTTTGTTGCCACCATTGGAGCACTATGTTGAAGAAGATCTGGGGGCAGCCTGACTTCAGTGGGAAAGTGCTCTCCGTCCTCAGGGATGCACAGCATGGGTACATGCATGGAAAGGAAGTAAGGGGGCCCAGAAAGTGCCATGTATTTGGCACTCTTGTTCCAGACCCATGTGATAATTTGCATATCAAGCACATATCTTGCAAAGTTAGATACATACGAGAAAGAAACCAGAAAATTGACCATGGAAAGCAGAAGTTCCCCCAAGAAGGAGTTCAGGTGAAAATAAAGGTTCTGGCAATAAAACTCACATGGAATTTAACCCCTCGTGTACATAGATTCCAGCAGATAACATCTGAATATGTTTGTGTGTATAACATCTGAATGAACAATGCTGATATCTAAATGACTGTATATAATTGAATAACATATATAAAAATGCAAATCCATAAACCATATAAATTAACTTAACATCAACGTTCACCCTCTATCTTACAAATTCCTGATGGTCGCCATTTTGAGCACATAGAAGTGAAAGGCTAAGAAACTCCCCAGAGGGTTCACAGTTTGCCTCAATTGTTTCTCAAGTTTATTTTACCTATCAAGCACATGTGTGACTTCCTATGGGATTAAAAGTTAGGGAGTAGAACAAGCCCAATTACCAAGAACAGAAATGGATGTTGAGCTAAACAACAACAGAAATGAGAACAAAGTAAGGTTGGTCCTATACCCAATTATAAGGTAGGTAATGTGGATCAAGAAACAAGCTGATACGGGAATCACATGAAAATTGCATCTGCAACTGTAACTTCCAGTTCAAACCAACTTTGTGATCTACACCATAACCAACCATAAACTAAAACAATTTAAAAACATTCCAGATCGCTTTATGTATCTTTGATTAGCTGGTGAGATCAAACCTGAGACTCTCTGCAGCATCCTTCAAGTCGTTCCTCTGCCCTAGGTGTCTTTCCAGCCCCCACTTGCCTGCAGTGCCACACCCATCTTTATGAAGAAAAAACAAAGACCTGACAAACCCTCCACCAAGAAGCCTTCTCAGATATCATCAGTCAAGTTCATCTCTTGGAGTTCTTTAGATTCATACCCATTACTAGTATTAAAATAGTGTATAGTAGTACATTAACAACATATTTGTTCAGTGCTTAGAACAGTAATTTTAGCAAGTACTTTCCAGATCTCAATAAGCAATCCTAAAGTATATACATATATATATATATATATACACACACACATATACATATACACATATATATGTATATATATACAGTTTTAATATTAGTGATATATGTGAATATATTATGTATTTTTGTATATTCTAAATATATTTATATAAAGTGTATATATATTAATACTAGAGATAAATACATATGTATATATCATATATACATATACCTATTATATATAATGTCTTCCTCATGAAACTTAGAAACTCCTAGAAGACCTTCTACATACCCAGCAAGATTTAGCACTTTGTACATAGCACATACCCTTATCCATTAAGACATCTTCAGCCACAAATAATAAAAGAAATCCCCCCAAAATTAGGAATTATTTTCTTCATTGAATGAGAAGCCTAGAGGTAGGAGTCTCTGGCTGGTACGAAGTCTCACAATGTTATCTGCAATCCAGTCTCTATCTAGCTCTCTGCACCACCATACTTAGGATGTATTATTCACAGAACTACCTTATGAACTCAACATGGCTATATGCACCACTGCATCCATGTCCCAGAGAAGAGGAAGGATAAAGGCAAAGAGCATTTGCCTTTTGCTTCAGCCTCTCCCATAACCTTAATGAGCCTTATGGGAGCCCAATCCTGTGACTTATTGGTTAAAACTATATCACATGGCTCCCCGTAATACATCAATTAGTAGATGTGATATTTTATAGCCATGTACACTGCCATAACAAGTGAAACTGGAGATCATTTAGTTAGTAAAATGGGGTCAATGGATGACATAGGTGACTAGCAGTGTTGCAACATCTGAAATGCTATCCAGTTGTTCCATATGATTCCTGGCCAGTCATTTCTACATACTCAGTTTTTCATAGTATGTGGTTTGAGGACAGTGTTAACATAGCACAAAAGCTATATATAACACATATTTACTTAGACATAATCATTGGAATTATTTCTTTCCCACAACCTTGAGTCTTAAGACTCAAATTACCAAGACATTTTTTTTAGAACTCTGAAAATTATCTCAAAGAAAACAAGGAGACAATTATTCACTCCTAGATGAGTCAACTCCTGATAGATTTATTTAAACTGTGATAAAGAGAGTTTAAAGATCAGAAATCAGAGTTTAATAACAAAATTAAGTGGATAAATAACAAAAGACTACAATCTGTAATTATTCTTTAGATCACTCATTTGTCACTTAATTAAATGAGCTCTCAATCATAATTCTGTTCTCTTCAACAGCACTACAAGCTCCCTTAAGGACCGCAGCCGAACTCTATGGTTCTTTGACTCTCAATGCCGAGTGCCCTGCACTCAGTCAGTACTTAAAAATTGCTTGTTGAGAATTCTGGAGAGGAAAGTATTTCCTAAAATTACTGTTCTAAGCACTGAACAAATATATTGTTAGCACACATTAAGCTGAAAAACATCCAGACTTTTGTAAGGGACTAAGGCCCAATGGGAAACCATACAAATGAGGTTAATCTTAGCTGAGAGCAATTCTGTAATCAGGATAAAAAAAAATTATCAGTCTTTATCACTTTATTAATTCTTCCGGTACTTCAGAGATGATAATAGAGATGTCTATGTTTAAAGGGACTTGCTAGAACACAGAGGGAATTTAGCAATAACCTAATCCAAACACTTTGTTTACAGATGAAAACACAGAGACTTGGATAAGTTATGATATCTGAAGCCATTTAACGCTTTAGTAAAACAAGTTTCCCCACTTGTGGAGCTCTTGGTAAAATCAGTATGGTGGACTGACTATTCCTCTCTATTCAGATGTTTTCTTTTTTTCAAGAGTGTCATTTTGTTTTGCATGGCCTAATTGTTTTACATTAACATGTTTCATAAACACTTGAGAAATTCCTTTTATAAATGCTTAAATGAAGCAGGCAGAAGCATCTGTCTTTGCTAATCTTTGTCCATGCTATTCTTCCCTGTTGAGGAATCATACTTTGGGGCTCTGAACCATGATGCATGAGCTGGATCTATCCGCAGAGGGGCTTAAGGCTTTCAGAACCACCAGTGGCAGTGAAAAGATTCTGAGCCACTATATTATCAGCACTTGTGGCTGGAATAATTATGCCACCATATGTGTGACATGGCTACTGTCATTCACAAAGGCAGAGGTACATGCCATAAACTAACACCAAAATTAAATTCAAGGAAAGGTCTCAGGGGCAGTATTTAAGGCATAAGTGCTCCCAAGAGAAAGCCAGGAAATAGGATGGGGCGAGTAGAAAGGAAATACCTTTTTTAACTCAGCCAGTGCCAATGTGACCCTTGTCGTGACCCACTCTATCTCTGAACCTTGGTCTCCAAGTCTTTGAAATGAAGTTGAACAATCCATTTGGCTCTAAGGTCCTGCCAGATTGAACTTTGAAAGCCTCTAATTGCTAAGAACTACATTTTACTCTCAAAGGGCTCCTTTATTAACATTTCTTTCTTTATGGGTAAACATGTAAAAAGGCTTATAACCAAGTCACTTTCATCCTGATGGGCTTTTTTACAGGTTTTCTTACTTTCCAAGAAAAGTGCTGTACCGTATCTTACACTGTAATTCCAAACATGAGCCCCGATTGTCTAAACCCGTTTGGCCTATTGGACTGTTTCCTCAGATATCATAAAAAAAGGACTTGGTTCTTCTTCTCATCTGTTGTTTCATCCAGCATTTATTTTTCCTCATCTACCATTTTATTTGCCACAACTAAGCCAGTAGAGCAGGAAGTGATTCATAGACCCTCTAATCGGCGAGTCACTGCGGTTCCTGATCAGCATACCAAAGACGTGGGCTCTGAGTTGCATAGAAATGAAAGTAAGATAATTCCCCAAGCCTATTTAAACTGCTAAAATGATATAGCCACCACAAAAAACGAATATTTAAATTCTAAAATATTGAGATAATAAAGTCATTTTTATTAAAGTGAAATAATGTGTCTTCTTTCCTTTGTTGATTCGTTCTTTCTAGTCTATCACTCAGCCTGTGAATCAGACCTCCCAGAATGACCTGATTGGGGCAAATTCAACACATTTTAGTTTAATTTTCTCCAATTCAAACACAACTTGCACAATGAGGTGAGCGTCTAACAATTCAAAGGAACAAACCATTAAATTAAAATTCCTAACTTGATTGTTTGAATCACACTGGGCTAAATTTACATCCTCCATAACACTGTGGGAATTCACTCTGTGGGAGATTTTTCTAGCTACATTTTTTTTAAGCAAACCTTTTCTTTTTTTCTTTTTTTAAGGGTGAATTACTTGTCGCTGTACCTTTAATGATAAGAAGAAAGAAATAAAACTGGGCTCCAGGAGAAAACAATGAGGCAATAATTTTGAAATTAAAATACAGCACATGATATATCAATATAATTGTCCTGCGTATGTGAAGATAACTCTGCTTTGATGGTGTTATTTCCCGAGCACGCAAAACCTAATAAAACCTGGAGGACTGAATTGATGAGAAATTCAGTGTTACAGATTATGAAAAACACACACTAAAATAGCCAAACAAAATTACTGAAAAACAATTTTGGTGGCAAATTATTTAACTAATGCAGGAAGATTTATAGAGCTCTCCCAACATTAAAATAAATTAGTTTTACCTACAACTGTTAACTTCTTTGACAAAGGAAAAGGTGATTTTAGGAATACTTGTTTGACCTTGAGCACTCAGTTGACATTTCTGTGCCTCAGATTTCTTCATGTTCCATTATTCATCCTTAAGGAAACTTTTCCTAAAACTTCTATGATTGTATCTTTGTGGTGATAGTTTAATTTTTTCCTTGTCCCTTATTCATCTCATTTCTTCAAAATGGAATCGTTAATTTTAAAACAGAAAAGAAGTGTTTGGCGATGATCAGCTCACCGGTTGATGATATAAGTACCAGACCGCAATAGAATTGACCGCGGAAATATCCAGAACGATGCTTCCAAGCAGCCAAGCAAGAATGGAACATCCAAGTAAAAAATCAAGATGCTGTTCTCCACTACACAAATAACAGCTTAACCACATATTTGCTTGATGTGACCTCAGACTTATCATTTAACTGTTCTGTATCTATTTCCTTTCCTTCAGGTATAAAATGGAGATTATAACAGTATCTGATGCAGAATTTTGGGGAAACTTAAATGAGATAATGTATATATAAACCCAACTGCCTACCTGTGGATAAAATGAGAGTTCCTGTGGCCAGGATTCTCACCTGACCCTGGTTGACTAGCTCACTGCACACCTGTGGGCAATACATGGCTTTTGACTCTATATAAAGAGCTCCGCCCAGTGCTCTGGGCATGACACGGTGGCATGGCTGCAAGGCTGCAGGAGAGCAGAGCAGAGGCTGGAGTGGTGGCAGCGCCAAGGACAGAAACCCAGAGGACAGCTCTGGGAGACGACTGCACAGAGGGGCCCAGAGGACGGCTGTACGGGCAGAGGGGCCCAGAGGTAGAGACCGGCTTGCTGCATGCAGACTCGCTCTGAGTGAACGGGATTTTAGTGACTGAGCTGCCACCGTGGAAATAAAGTTGGGTATAACCCTTTCACCCCAAGAAAGTTTTGTTGTCGATTTCTTTGGTCACATTGAATCCATAGCAAACTTGCCCGGGGCTGAAACCCATTGGCAAGACACTACCATACAATAAAAGCTCAATAAACATTTCTCACTGTAACCATCATCGTCATAATTATTACGGATAAGTTCTCAGCTGTGTTCACCATTAGGGGAATAAATTTGAACAGGCAGAACATTCCGCTTCAATGTGAACATTGTAATTTGATATTATATAGGAGAAATTCTTCAGCTCTTTCCTCATAAATAATAAAAGTCACCCAAATAAGAACCAATTGTCATAAGAAAGTGATGCACCATGATTGCATAGTCATAAGAAAGGAATTTGCGAGCTATGGTTCTGTTACGAAGACGATGAAGGAGAAGGAGGAAAAAGAATTTTCTTCCATTCTCTTGGTATTTATCCCTAGGTTTTGAATTATTTTCCCAACTAATTAGTCCCTTCTCCTTACAAACCCACAAATCAGACTTTATAAAAACTCCAAAGGCTTAAAAAATTTTTTTTTAATATTTTTGATAACTTCCACTTCTCCCTATTCCACTAACCCCTTTTCCTCATACACACGCACTGGGTTTCTACCAGCTCATTTGGGGGTCATGAAGATAGAGGTCTTCTTGGTGCTTCTATCAGCTGCTGACGTTATATCCAGGGATTTCCCTAGCCTCAGCCTGTGCTTGTAATTCCTAACCTCAAATTATTTCAGTGGACAAATGTTTTCACTTGACATCAGTAATAAAGATAGTTCATAAAGTGGTTTTAAGCATTAAATAAAATAATTAATTTTTAGCAAATAGCTCAGAAGAGGAAGGTTCCCAGGGTGGAAGAGAGAGAAAGAAACCTAGCAAAATAATAGGTTTGGAGGCCATGGCAACGGGAGGGACAATAACTAATAACAATGACTGGGACACTTTCATGGGGACCATGGATGCTGTATGTCCATATTAAAGATATTTATCATCCAAAAACACCAATGTGAAATTTTCTCTGCTGTATGTAGTGGCTCAGTTCTGTACCCACACCCAACTTTTGTGCAAATCTCTTTTTGTGTCCTTAGTTTTTTGATGGATAAGAGACCAAAGTGGATTCTAGCACAGGTGTGACAAATCAGTGACAACAAGCTCAGAAACAGATTAAAATAATAATAATAATTCCATGGAAGAAAATGATCGGAGAAACCTAAGGCTCCACCCCCAAGAGTTTTTGGAGAAACTGAGTAGGAATCTTGAGTTTCATCCCCATATGTGGAAAGAGAAGTCAGGTGAATTTCATGTGACAGTGCTCAGTATCAGTTACACCCTTAGTGATGCTTTTCTTCGTTTTGACTTTGGGTGGTTGTAGTAATGATGGTAACAATGAAGTGAGTCATAGACTAGGCATGTCACATGTCACTTCTTAAAAAGTTGCTGACCACAAAAGAATAATAGGCAGTTTTCTGGTTATTTGCTCTCATATTCATACCCTATATTTTCTCCTCATAGCACTTACCAAGTTTGTAACCACATATTTGTTTTTACAGCTTGATTGTCCTTCTTTGATCTGATTGTGGTGTTTCCAAACTAAATATGCCAGATCTCTTATATAGCTATGTATGCAGTAACAAACTGGTACTATTCAATCCTCCTGTGTGCCAGGCACAAAAATACACCATTTACCCACAGTGAAGTCAACTTACAGCATTCTTTATTTTGTCATTTCTGCTGACTATACGCTGGTCACCTCCAATAGGTTCCGGAAATGCATAGTCCTAGAAAAGACAATTACAGGCTTCTACCCAAAAGGGAAACATCTGCAAACACTGATAAATTGGTTTAAGATGACTATTTTACATTCAGGGAGAAAGAAAGAAAGGAAGAAATTTCATCATTGGAAACCTGCGTCAACCTCTAAGTAACGAAGTGTTTGTCAATTAGGTTTCTTTGCTTGCAAGCACAAAAAACCAATTCTGGCTAATTTAGCCAAACACTAAAGACAAAATAGGATAGGGAAAGTGTAATTTGTTGCCACATAAAACTGAAAAGTTCAGGAGTTAGTTATGTCTTTGACATTGTTTGATCTAGAGGTTCGTATGTTGTCATGAGTGTCTGGTTTTTCTCCAACTTCTTGTTCTGCTCTTTTCTATGAAAGTTTCATAATCCAGATCCAAATAGTGACAAGAAGATTGCCAGGAACTCCAGAGCTACATCAACTCAGGTTCAGTTATACTAGAAAAGAGAACAGGCCTTTCAAAAGCCCTAGAAAGGACTTTGAACTTCATTGATTTGCTTTGGTTTTAATTCAACCAAATACCAGGACTAAGGAAAATGAACTATGTGAGTTAGCTCAAGCTTAAGTCACAGGTGCACATGCAGGTCAAAACATGGCTGAGAATGGAGAGGAGAAGAGGTTGTTTCCTAAAGGAAAGCTTAAGAATCTGATACCCAGAAAATAGTGAATAACAACAGTAATAAAGCTAGTGTCTTACCACATGTCAGGGATTATTCTGTGCATTTTAAATATACTGACTCAATCTTCACACCAAGGTACATATGATTATTATCTCATTTCTCAGACAAGGATAGGATATTGAGGCTGTAAGCAATTAAAAATAACTTTCCCATAATTACCCAGATAATTCCTGACAGAGTTGAGATTTGAACCTAGGCAGTCTGAAGCGGCAGTGTCTTCAAAATCATTCCAATATGCCAATTGTGCTGTGTCTAGGTGGAGAAAAGTCAGTTATAATTGTATACTTTCAAAGACCCTAGCTATAATTTCTGCTCACTGATTTACCCAGACCCTAAGGATAGTATGTGGCATATCAGAAGCATTTGTTGAATGAATGACTTAATAAATAAGTGAAAGATTGAATGAATAGTGTATGAAGCCTACTGCAATATATCTAAACAAACTTTAAACTTCAACTGAATTGTAAATTCTTCAGACAGCCATACCTTACCAGTTTTCTATATTGCATCCAAAGGCAATGTTAAACATGTAAGAGGTTTAAAATTTTTTTTCTAATTATTGAAAGCCTACCTTGTACAGTAAATTTTACAAATTAATATAATTTAGTCTTTACAACAGATGTCCCATTTTTACAGATGACAAAAACTGATGCCGAAAAAATGTTAAAGCATTCTTAAGGTCATAAAACTAATACGGAAGAGCTGGTTTTAAAAGTTTTGTCGGTCTTACCACTGTTGATGCTTTTCACAACCTTTGTCTCTATCGTATTTCTTTGCCAAGAACCCACCCTACAAGAAGTCATCCATAGTAACCAAGCATTTCAGTGTTTACAATCTCTCATGTATGTAGTTGGAGCGGTGCACATATGAAGTCCAAAAAAATTCATATTCAATATTTAAATGTAAAAAGCAAATTTTTAGAACCATACACTGGTGGGAGGAGGGTGTGTTTCTTTCACTATAGTGATAGAAAAAGAAAATGAAATTTTTAAATAGCGAAGAAATAGTCAAAGAAATTTATGTGATACCTTGTCAGGAAGGTGAACAAAAGGCTTTATCAAGTGAGGAGATCCAAAGATAAACATCCTTTACTGAGAATGATTCCACCTGCCTTAAGTCTCCTAAATTCAAATCTGGGATCTGCCAAGGGTGCTCAAATGTATTCAGCCAGTCAACTGCAATAAAGACAGTGAATAGGTTCCAAAGCTTTCTGTTACTTAACTCATTGTGAAAAATTTTAGGGTTTTGTTTCTGTATTAGATTACTTGTCAGTTGAATCAAAAGTTCAGGACTAACAGTAAGGAATAAATCAGTACAGAATGAATGCCTTTCTCCTCAAAGATTTAAATAATATAAAATTACTAGAGCTAGCTAAGTTGGAATATACTGAATAACTGAATATATTTATACATTACAGATGGTGTGGAATGCTGCCAGTGATACCTTGGGGATAACTTAGAGTCTGGCTTTCCTAGGGGCAGAGAGATAAAATAGCCAAAATAGAATCCCTTCAAACTTGAAAGAGATGGAATGAAAATGTAAACTTGTTTAAAAACTCAAAGGACTTATCTACCCTAATACAAACCAAGGGAATAACTCAATACCTTTGAAAAAAAATATTGTTTCTTATCAAATAATCAGAGTAAAAAGTCTTTGGAAAAATAAATAGGCCAACAATACCACCATACAGATGAAAAATTTGAGACTACATTCAGAGGCAAAGTGAAAAGGAGAAGAGATGAATCCATTTTTTGTATAATTCACATGAACTGTTCTTTATTTTAAAGGGGCTGAAGGCTCACAATTAACCAGATTGTCAATGTTGATTTAACTCACAGAGCAATTTAGAACTTTATTTTTACTAGAACCAAAAGAGCACTTTAAAAGTCTAGTCCAACCAATTGATTGTATAGCCCAGACAGTCCAGGTTCAAAGGGATTAAGTTGCCTGCCAAAGGTCACACCACTGGTTTAGCCATAAAAGAATAAATATTTAGGAGGCCTCATTCCTCATCAGCTGTTTTGTTTCCAACACACTATACTTGATTAGATTTCTGTGTCTTTTATACTTTCTCTGGGCAGCCACATTTATGAAGACATATCTAAATATGAGCAAAAAACAGAATTTTAGGGAGCTGAACTTTAGTTGCAAAAGAAAATGCCAAATCTGAATTTCCTTTATGTATTAAGGCAATATTTTATCATCATTTTCATCAAGATATCTGTTGGACATCTGTAAAGTTCATGGCATAAACTAAACATCTTACCTTGATTTCATTCAGGAGTAATTTAAGCTATTGCTTCTTTAATATAAACCTTACTTTTAAATCTATGATAATATAACAAATTCATTAACTTAGTAGAGCAAAAAAATTTCCAAAGTATATGAATGCATATATATGTGTGATTATGTATATATATTATATACATAATATATATATTTTTGATGAAATCATGGTTTTCCTGTCTTTTCCATTTATGACCTCATTGTTATTACAGGGCTTCTTGACATGTTTGGAGTATAATAATTACCCATGTTTAATTTCACAAAGATTATACTCCAGTAAGGAATGTATTTTATTCGTCCTTTCCTTGGTATAAAGCTTGAATATTCTTTTCATAAGTCTGACTCCTTGTCATCAGATAATCTATTTTAAATGAATTTTCCTTCTCTTGGTTCCAAAATGCAAATTGAAGCAGGCACTCAAGAAAGATTACCCCTTGTTTTCAGGCTGCCTTTTTCAAATAAGATGTAGATCTATCTTGCCATCCATAAGGGCTTTTAAGAACTTGTCCTATAAATATTCTAACTAAATGCTGACACTAGCTAAGGAAAGCTACCCTATCGCTTGGATTAGAAAGGACAATTTCACTTCCTGCCCTACTTTGTAGTTACATGGTCTCTCAGGATACTGTTGTGTAAAATAGAACCTATGTGACTCAGAAGCTGTTTACCCTGGGCACAGTTGTTATTGGTAAGAGATGAAAGGATTAAGGCTCAGATGCTGTTTTCAATGCCAATGTGAAAAATCTAGTTGATCCCCTGAGATCTCTTGTTAATTTCTTGATATTATCTATATTCTAGTATCTGTAACGGCATCGCGTTCTGGTTTTGGGGGATAGAAATTTCTTTCCTCTTAATGAGTTAAGAGACCTGAATTAATAAAACACAGAATTACACAAATAACAATTTCAAATTAACTGCCAACTCCAGGGTTTTGACTCTATTCTTGGTTTCTCCATATAATAGGTCATTAGATCACAAAATAGCTTGCATTTGCAATGGTTAATCTAAGAAGATTAATGGAAGGTGGATAAATGGATTTAAGCTGAATCCTGCATATCAAATGCATATTTTTATGTGAATTTAAATAATCTGCAGCATTTTCCTCAGATACAGGTACAGAACCACACAACTGCATCCTTAAAAGTAAGCCTAACATCTATCACTTAAATGTACTACTTAAGCACTTCTGCACTAATAATGGTCTACAAGGATTTGGGACCTCTGGAAGTGTTCAGTCCCATAAGATGCCTACAGACTTCCCCCTACACCTATGTCTCCTACTGAACATGTAGACTGTTCTTGGGGTCTTCAAAGGAACAATCAAAAAACAATCACTATTTGATTTGGCCAAAATCTGAAAGATTTGTATAAAATAAAAGAAGCAGCTTTTTGTTTACTTCATTCATTGATTCATTCAACAATTATAGATCTGTGCCTGGCTATTTTAAGGTTAGATAAAAACTCTTAGTTTCTATGTAAGAACATACAGAATAAAATACTATTTTCAAAGAACTTCACTAGCTCCTCTTGTCAAACCTTCAAATCACTGGTTTGTAAACATTTAGGGCAGGGTGACACTTCTTAGAGAAATTGTTGAAGACCATTTTCACGAAACAAAACAAAATCAGCAAACAAAAAACACCTAAATCCAGACAAACACACACATGTTTACATGCTACTTCAAAGGTTGTCAAGTGTTAAAAATTTACTAAAATTTACGTAAGAACCACTAATCAATTAGTTGCTGATGGTCCACACTGAGTCAGTGTCATATTTTTTTTCCATACTCACCAATCACTTTAACACTGTGCACATCAGTGTCAGAAAACTGAGAGGTGAAAACACTAATTTGGGTGACATACACATACAACATCTGATAAATTCACCAGCAGTTAAGTTCATTGCTCTATTGCAGGACAAAATACACATTCTCAAAAACTGTAACCATAGTAAGTAAGTAGAAAGAGTAAGAGAAGAACAGTTCCTTTATTTGTATAGATTCCATAAAAACAATTTTTTATGTGTTGTAAGAATTTTAGAGGGCTCTTCAATTAAAGACTATTATGATTTCAATGACAGTACAATTTTTCTCCAAGAAGGTAAGAAAGGAAAAATATCAACATAAGTATACATTGATAAAATTAATGAGTCCCAAAAGGGGTAGACTATATATCCTACCTGGAACCTTTGTTTTCATTAACTTCCCCCATCTCAGCTAGTCCTACTGCTTCCACCTTCATGGCTGTGGCCTTGACCCAGACTATACTCTAGGACCTAGAGGTGTAGAAAGGATTCCGGTCTGGCCAGTCAGTGTTTCTGCAGCAGATCAATATTACAATGCTCCAATTCATGGAGCCTTGGCCCAGCTTGTCTCTGTCAGATTTCAGCATTCTGATCTCTGAGCTCTAAGGTTGTGTACCCCTAAACCTGGGGAAGTTTATGTGGGAGACCCGAGGGTAACAGGCCAAGGCAGATTCCACATGTGATAGTTCTCACCATGGAAGGACTTCATGTCTTGCAGTTCCAGAGAAAGAAGAATTATCCTCTAGCACATGAAATGATGATCCTATGTATAAATCAATTGGCTTTGACAATTTCATTATCCACTAAGTAAATCTAATAGATGAAGACAAGCATCTTGGTAGACATTTAGATATCAATGAACCATACATCTGATGGTAATATGGAATTATTGGTTATTTTTTATGTGTGATAATGGTGATTTTTTTTTAAAAAAGGAGTTCTTACCGTTTACAAACACATATTGAAATATTTATGTATGAAGTGATGTGATGTCTGGGATTTCCTTCAAAAACCTGGAGTCCAAGAGAGTACTGAAGTATAGATGAAACGAGATGGGTCAGAATTTGATAATGTGGAAACTATGAGATGCTACTTGGGAGTTTATTGTATTATCCTCTCTCTCTTTGCATATATTTGAAATTTTTCATAACAGAAAAAGTTTTTTATAAAAAAGAAATCACAAAAAAGTGGAACCAACCCAAATGTCCCTCAACTGGCAAATGGATAAGTAAACGTGATATATCCCCACAGTGGAATAGTATTTAGCCATAACAAAGAATGACGTACCAATATAGGCTGCAGCATGGGTGAACCTGGAAAACACTACACTAAGTGAAAGAGACCAGACACAAAGAGCCACATATTGTAGGATTCTGTTTGAATGAAATGTCCAGAATAGGCAAATCTCCAGAGACAGAACTTAGGTTAGTAGTTACCTAAGTCTGGGAAGGATGTAGGGATTTGAGAATGATAGCTGAAGAGAATTGGGTTTCTCTAGTGGGTAATGAAAATGTTTTAAATTAATTGAATTGATTATGGTGATAGATGCACAGCTCTATGAATATACTAAAAGCCATTGAGTTGTATAATTAATAAGGGAAACATATGAGGGGAAATTTAGAAAATTTGAATATCAATTATGTGTTAAACACCATTGGAAAAGTTAGAGACAATAGCAGCACGGTAGATATGCAAGGAAATTTCTTGTTTTTTTACAATGGCATACAAAAATATTTAAGGATAAAGCATTATAAGGTCTGAGATTTGCTTTGAATAACCTAAAAAAAATAGGTGAAGCAGTACGACAAAATCTAAACAGTTGTTATATCAAAGTGATAGGTATATGAGATTCATTATACCTTTCTTCCTGTGTATGTTTAAAATTTGCAGAATAAAAAAAATAGAAAGCAAAGAGAAATCAATGGGATATGTGGAAAGGAGATATTCTGTACCAGAATGGTTATACCCATGAGAATTACCATCTTTCACAGAATACTAGTTCCAAGTTAATAATTATTACTGAAAAATGGTACAGTACTAAGTGGTCAAATAAGCTTGAGAAACACTATTTTTAAAAATGTAAAACATTTTAGTATATTTACTATGTGAAGATACAAAGCCAACCTCCAAGACTGAGGATACACTGTTATCTCAAAGTTGTTTTCCATGTTCATGCTGTTTATTAGATAATAAAAACAGCGAGGCAAGATCATTCTGTAAAACATAGTCCATCATTTTTGATAACTGTGACCTGTCTTTCTGCAAGCAGCCCTCTCATACTGGTATCAATCCTTCAATTTAGAGGCAAGGGACTAATAATAGACTAGTTCGATTTTTTCTTCAAATTTATTAAACTCCCATTTGTTTGAAAATATGTGTATGGCCCAGAACAAACTATAGTCCAGACCAGTAGTACAAGGTCTAAATTATATATTGGATATTGTAGAACTTTAACCACACCCAATTCCCTAAGGTTTTGCCTTTGTTGCATGTGTTCAACGAACTGAAGTTTTGTGATGGAAGAGTACCTGGCTTCAGTGGACCATGCCTGGGATCCGTGCCTCACACTTCCAGGGCTCCAAGCCATTGCAGTCCTTCTGAGTACAGTGCAAACTCATGGCACAGACACATGGAGCAAGTGCAATGCACATAACCCCCCAGAAGTTTCATCATCACCTTATATTAGAAACTATCCTGTCAATCATGGGATGGGGACCTTGAAGTGCTATTTTATGGACTACACTTTCGCCTTTAGCTTCCTTGATCTTTTGGTGACCCCCTTAACATTCAAGTCTTTTCACAGAAAAGAATCAGAGAATTTGAATTGAAAATTATTTGCTATAATTCTGAATACTGCAGTTAGCTCAGATGTAATAAAATGTACCTAAAAGACACTAAATCATAGGTACATTAACATTTGCTTTAAGGTGATTCCAAGAATGACTATAAACAATTCAACTTTCACATTAAAATTTAGCATCAACTAAACTAGCTCATCATGGAAAATATTTCTTGAGGCTTTCTAGATACATTGTTGTGTTAAAAGGTTGAAACTATCAGGTCTAAAATCAGCATGTATTAACTACAGGATCTGGAACACCTTAGCTAACCTTTCTAATCCTCAATGATCCTTCTGCAAAGGGAATATAATAGTACCTACTTTTAGGGCTTTTGTGAAGACTAAATGAAGTGATATGGGTAATATATATAAAGTGTTTAATACAATGTTTGCATGTGACATGTCTTAATGTTAGCTGCCATTATTGGTTTTTACATAGATTCCCACATTTATTTTATTTTTCTCAAAAAAATACACTTTTGGGGCTAACACTGACTTAAACAGAATCAACTTCTGCCCTCAGTATCGTGCACAGTACCCCTCATGTGGTGGGTGCTCAAAAGTTTATTACCAGAAATGGGGGATTAATGATTAAATCAGTCTTCTAAGCCTATAGATAAAATCTTGCAGTTTTCAGTCTGATGGCAGCAAGGAAGCCTCTTCTCATCCCATTAAGGATCTGTAGTGCATCCTGCTAAACAGAACTGGGACACATTTCTCTAAATAAAGCTTAGTATGTTACTGAAAAAGGCATCATGACCAAATTCCATGTTACACTGGCATCAGAATTTCTTTGAATTTGATTATTATCCTAAGCCACATTCCAATGAGCCCAGAGTGTCCTGTGGGGAAAATAATTACTCAATTGTTGGTAGTTGGCAGATATCCCATTAAAAAAAAAAAAGAAAAAGACTTTAAGCTTGCCTTTGAATTCATTTCAATACCAGTTAAATCAAAAGTGGATTGTGATTAAAATGGAGGCATTTTTATGCACTAGCATTTACAGTATACAGTTTCTTAATTATATTCTTTTGGTCTTGTTAACAAAAGGTTTAGTTCTTCTGGGTTTTTCCCTTCCACATGAATTAAATTTTAAACCTTTCTTTTTCTAGTGAGAAAAGTACTAAAACTCTGCATATGCCCCTAAATGACATATGATCTACTGATGACTTCACTTTTCTTTTTCAGACTTTACATTCAGAAACCACTTAAGTGGAGAAGACTCACTGCTTAAAACTGACCTTTTTGTTTAAAATGTTCAAAGAATATAGAAATTGATGTACAAGTTTGTTTCAAATTCAGAGGCATGAACATTATGATTTGCTTTGAAAATGACATATTTCAAGAAAAGTCACACTATAACATCTTTCATTTCAGTCATTCTTAGGGATTTCTAAATATCTTTCTCGGTTGAATTTAGAATATAGTAGATAAATGAGAGAAATGTTTTTCTTAAAAGCTCAAAAATATTTTAGTGGTCAACCATGAAGTATTCAAGGTTGGAGTGGCTGGGGGAAAATAAGATCCATGGTTTCTTCCTAGATTTGCCTAGTATTGGCTATATGACTAGCATTGGACACAAAGTCTCCCAAAGGTTCAATTTCCTCATCTCTAAGACAGGATTGGACTAAATTACCTCTGTAGTAACCTTCAGTGCTATGATCCTATGTTGAAACCAAATAAATTATGGGAAAATCTAAATCACGGTGAATTTAAAGGAATGTGAAGGAAGCTGAAAGAAAAATATTCTGAAATACCCAAACCTTATTGAATGGGAATCAGGCTATAATGCAAACATCTGGATGTGACTGTTAAAGACCAAGTGCAAAAGGGGAATCCAAATTATGTTAATGATACACTGACTAACATCAGAACCTTGGGGAAAGAAACAATTTAAGAAAAAAAACAAGACAGAAATAGCCCATAAGAAAAGAGTGGTGACTATAAACCAGGGTATATTCAAATTAGGGAAAATGAAAAGATACTGACATCAAGGAAACTGATAAACTAGAAGGTGAAATACTCCATCAACATAACCCTTTAGGTTGGCTTTAATTGACTTCATAATGTTTTATCCTATATATAATACAAATTTATATCTCCGTGAAAGTCTACATGGTAGGCATTACCCTAACAAGACTTCTCTTAAAAATGTTAAATTAGATTTACAGCTGCATTTGTCAAGCTGTTAAACATTTTTATCTGTCCTTTCCAGGAGAAACATTTTTAGTGGTTATGGCTACTAAATGTTCCCAAATTAGATGGGAACATTTTCACTGGTGGGGTTTAAATATTTGCTAAAGTTTCTTTGCTCTAATTCGACAATATCAAAAATCTCCCCAGGGCCATTTTTATCCATATATCACTCAAAGTTCCACAACAGCAGGATCTTGTGAGGTATATACCAAGTCAAACCTCAGGCCTATGTGAAAACATGGTAATAATAAAAATAGTGATAATAACTACCACTTCTGCTATTTATTGAGAACCCGAAATATAAGCCTGCCATATACAAGATATATTAGTCTGGTGTTAGCTCTGTATTAGAGTTGCAGAAACTAAGTGGAAGGCTCAAAGATATTACTTTGTAACTTATCTGAAGTCATGGACCTGGCAAATAACAGGGGTAGAATTGAAACCAGATCAACTAGTCTTTAGAGTCTATGATTTCTCCACTATGCCATGTTGGAATTGACAGAGGCAGGCAGGACATGAAGTCATATATACATGCAAAATGTGAATGTGTGTGTGCGTGTGCGTGCATGCCTGTGTGCATGTGTGTGCATGTATATGCACATGTGCATGCATGGGCACAGGCCCACTGCACTGCAGTGCAGGTCTACTGATTGCATCAGCTTCTCACACAAGGCCATGACCCCAAAAGGATTAACTCTAACCATGAATCTGCCAGATCTTCGCTAAGTATTTCTCTTAGGAAAAAAACAAAAAAGAACACCGGGATTAGAGATTCCCATCCAATTACTTCATGTATGTTGCCATCTGCATGCTTACATGTGCATGGTATTTCAATAATTTACGTGGCTCTCCTCTCATCCTCAGCAGAGTCTTGCTAGAATTTCTGGCTTTACACAGGAGGAAACAGGCTCAAAGAGAGTCGGTAACCTATACTAGAGATCAGCGCAAGTGAAGGCTGAACTCGCTCCCAGTCCACACGTCAGATCCTGTCCTCTGCCCATGCCGGTGGTGTGCCATCAGGCAAGGCATCCAAGCTCTCAGAGCCTCTGCATCCTTTGTGCTGCTGGGTCTCTCAAGTTCCCCTTAGTTCTAAGGCTCTGAAATCCCTGAGGTCCATGCCCCAGCTCTAGAAAATATTACAGAATCAAGAGAACAATCAACCCTTTCTGCTGTCCACCAGGAAAGGGAAGAACTGAGTTTCCATTGGAATAATTGTATTTCAGTGCTTTTTTTTTTTAATAAAAGTAAGCTCAATCCCTTTCCCCCTAACTAGAATCACACAGTGATTCTAAAGTAATTGCAAAATACTGTCCTATCTAAAAAAATACTGTTTCCCTTCCCAAGCTACTAAAACATCCAACAATTAAAGAAAACACTCTTGTTCCAACAGTTGTCCACCAAAATTAAATTGCAATTATTGACAGATGTGTAATTTATTTTGTTTTATTTTTTATTGAAGTATAATTGATATACAATACCCTGTTAGTTTCAGGTATACATCAAAGTGATTTGATTTTTTTACACATTGTGAAATGCTTACCGCAATAAATTTTGTTACTGTCACCATAAAAAGTTATTACAATATATTAACTATATTCCTTATGCTGTACATTTCCATAACTTTATTTTATAACTGGAAGTTTATACCTCTTAATTGCCTTCATATGTTTCACCTGCCTCCCATTCCAACTCTTCCCCCCTTTGGGAACCATCAGTTTGTTCTCTGTATCTATGAATCCATTTCTGGGTTTTTTTGTTGTTACTGCTCATTTGTTTTGATTTTTAGATTTCACTTATAAGTGAAATCATATGATCTGTGTCTTTCACTGTATCACTTACTTCATTTAGCATAATGCCCTCTAGGTCCATTCCTGTTGTCACAAATAGCAAGAGTTCACTCATTTTTATGGCTGAGTAATATTCTATTGTACATATACCACATTTTCTTTATCTACTTGTCTATTGGCAGACACTTAAGTTTCTTCCATATGTTGGTTATTGTAAATAATGCTACAGTGAACACAGAGGTGTATAAATCTCTTTGAATTAGTGCTTTCTTTGTATAAACACATAGAAGTGAATTGCTGGGTCATATGGTAGTTCTATTTTTAATTTTTTGAGGAACCTCCATAGTGGCTCCATCAATTTACATCAAGTGTATGAGCGGGTGTCCCTTTTCTCCACATCCAACACTTGTAATTTTTTTTTTTCTTTTTGATAGCAGGAAATCTGACAGGTGTGAGGTGATATTTCACTGTGGTTTTGATTTGCATTTCCCTGGTGATTAGTGATTTTTGTATATACATCTTGGCCATCTGTATGTCATCTTTGGAAAAATATCTATTCAAGTCCTCTGCCCATTTTTAAATTGGGTTATTCATTTATGATATTAAAGTTGTGTATGTTCTGTATATATTTTGGATATTAACCCTTAATCAGATGTATGATTTGCAAATAAATTCTCCCATTCAATAGGCTGCCTTCAGATGCCTAATTTATGAATCTTCCTATTCTCATATTTTTTGGCACTTTCCAAAATATTTGTTATATATTTACATATCTTTTAGGCCCTGTTCAATTTCCAAAAATAGTCAAATATTTCACTACAAGCTTAAACATGTCAAATATGCACAAATATTATTAGTCACTAACACAAAAAGAGGGAGAGGGAAGCAATGAGGAGGAATGGAGGGAAACAAAGATGCGTACTATAGAATCGTAGAGTTTTTATAGCGAATCTGGAGTGGGTAGGCAGAGAATGAGAGAAAGAAAGAAACAGAAAGAGACAAGGAAAATATACTCTTGGGCAATATCTTTGACTGCAGGTTTCCAAGTTACCTAAGCAAGATTGTAGAGATTTAATTGCTCAAATTGGCTGTAGAATAAACAGAGAAGTAGATAGATCATCATAGTCTTTGGAGGGCCATAAACCTATATATTTGCCCCCAGCCACATGCCGCCCCTCTGTACCATAGGACAGATGGAGGAGAGGCAGTAGAGTAACTCCAAGGAGAAGATTTTTCAGAAGAAATAATTTTAATTATAACAGCTTTACTTCCTTGAATGCTGTGATCTCAGGCTATACTAGGTTTTCATCCATTGCACTTTCCAATAAATAAATTCCCCCCAAAGCAGCCATTCCAGGTTTCCATTTTGGGAAGATAGAAGAGATCAGCTCTTGGGGGGCAAGCCTGTGTCAGGGGTTACCTCCTTCCTGGCATGCTATCTCAGAAACATAATGTGGAATATCTTTTTGACATAACATCTACCAATGACCACTAAACATTTTCAATGGGGTAATTTGACACTTAGATTCATGCCTTTTTAGGCTATTGGGCATGACTTTAATTGGTTCTGTTTTAAATAAGTAAAAAGCAAAGCAGACTAATTTAAATCTTAAACCAATTCTAATTATTACCTCTTAATAATAAGACTCTCCCTTTAAGCTCTCCCTTAAGGTGGTACCTCTAATCTCCTTTAGTCACACTCCCTGCTTTAACCCCCAACTCAATCATGTCATTCATTTTCCTGTATAAACTTCCCCAGATCCTGTCTCATGTTCCTGGGCTGTTTACAAAAACAGATAAAGGAAATGACTCCTGACTGTTCTTTTACCCATATGGCATAGATGTGTCTAAGAATGGAAGTCGCAGGTCCCATGGGCAGAGAACAGAGGAAGAGAGAGAGAATGATTTATGGTGATCAAAGTGTGGGATGGTGCAACAAGATAAGAGAATAAGGCAATCTCTTGCATGAGCCTTGTTCCGAAGGATGATTAAAAATAAACAGCTAATCTGTCCTTCCGCTTGAGTGAAAGACTTGTGCTGACATGTGGGTGGAGAGAGAAGCCATTTCTTCTCGTAAGCACTGTTGAAATCAAATCAGTACAAATAAATGTTTGTTGAATATTTACTATGTACAAGACTCTGTCAATAGTTTCACCTTCTAAACTTGAACTAGTTCAGCTCTGCTTAATGTTTAGCTAATTTTTGTCCTCTTCTTAATCCTCCTGGTTCTTCTAAGCCAGATTCTTGCTCAGATCCTATTTTCCCATTTAATTCTAAGATAATATGAGAGTATATTGAACATTTACTGTTAGCCATCAGAGTTCTTTTTCCCACCCATACCTACAGTGTGTATCAAGACACATATTTATGAATCTACAGAATATGGCTCCTTGCACATGACTTTTTGCCAGCAAGCTATCTTAATGTGTAAGTCAGGAGCTTTGTGCAAGTCTCAGGGGACATGTGACTCATCTGCCCAAAAGATTTTTCTCAAGAATGCCCGCACCTCCACAACCTTAAACATGGTAAAGTTCTTAATAATGAGATCTGGTCTTGAATTTCATTTCTATTCTTCACAAGCACCAGGATAAATAAACCAGAAACTCAATAGATGTACATTAAATAGACTTTATTCATTCTTCTTCTAGATGTTATTCTTTCTCAGAAGCTGAGTTCATTTTTTCTTTTTTTCAGCTGGTACATAAAAGTGACTTTAATTCAGCTTCATGGCTGCTATTATCTGAGATTTGTCCAATAAGAATAGCCCAGCTGCACAAAAGAAAAGATAAATCCCTCTGTATGTGCGCGTGTGTCTATAATATATATTACGTTATATATTATATTAAAATGCACATATGTAACAAGCAAGCCAACAAAAAATAAACAAATACCAATTTTGTGTTGGACTTAGTGAAGAAAACATGTTTAAATGGCAGGCAGTGGAGCTGCATGACAGGGAATGAAAAGAACCAGTGATGGGTAGGAACCCACATGGAACATCGTCCTTCCTCCCTCTGAGCCTGATGCGAGCAGAGCATCATGGTGAGGGTTAAATGAAACAATACATGTGAAGTGTTTGCAAGAGCATCTTAGAACATAGTAAGTGCTCAATACAGGTTCTTATTACTCTGGGTTTTGTGTGCTTCCTGTGTGCCTGGGACTATGAGATGCTGGGGACACAACAGGAACAAAGACAGTTGGGAACCAGTACTCACAGAGCTCACAGTACAATGAGCAAAACAAACATACAGGCTTCCCCCACTATCCAAAAGTAGAGCATGCCTGGGAAACCTTTCATAAACTGAAATGGTGGAAAGTGAAGAGCAATAACCATTCATTTATATGGAAATATTTTTGAGCATTCCCAGACCCAAAAAATAACCTCTCATAGGCTGTTCTGATATCTTCGGACACATCTTGATAATGGCTGCACAAAATAAATCAAGATAGAACCAGACGCTCACAGCCACAGCTCAGAGCTAAGGCAGCTTGCTGCTGAGATGCTGGTGTGGGTCCTGGAAAGGAGCTTGCAGGGCCCGCTGCCTCTTGCTGCTCAGGGTGTGCGCTGCCTCTATAACCACTTGCTGCAGAACAGATGCTAAACATCATTCTCACTTTTCACCTCTTCTTGTAAGAGCAAAAGTGCTCTTCAAATTTCTTTCAGTTATTGAAAACAGGTACTAATATAGGTTTTTTACAAAAGTGAAGAGGCAAAACATGAACTTTCTAAAAGCAGGGTATACCTGTATATATAAATGAAAAATTTCACATTCTGACATGTCATTCAACAGAAACGACCAGAATGCTGAGAATGCAAATAATGAGCAAGGGCTTCCTTTGATAGAGTGGCAACGGAAGGTCTGAGGAGGGGACACTGGACATTTATGCAGGTTTGGGAACCTCGGCTGGGAAGATGTCTTCCATCATAACTGCTTGTGTTCCTTTGCCAAAGAAAATAAAATTGTTGTATTCCCCTTTCCTTTAATTATATGTATCATCAAAGTTACCCATAAGCAATCTTCTCTTAGTTACAATTCTATAAAGCTCAGTTTTCAGTTACCTCTGGATTTTTTTCTGGCTGGTGATTAAGTGCTATGGTTTTGGCATCAGACAGATCTGGGTTAAAATACCCTTCATCAGCTGTGTGCCTGTGGCCATTTTATTCATTTGTCAAAATGTGGAAAATCACCTACTTTACAGAGTTGGAGATAAGTGAAATAATGTAATGCCATTATCACAGTTACTGGCACAGAGTAAGTGTTCAACAAATAGAGTATTTATAAGAAGGATTAGAAATTTTAGAGTTTTCAAAATATTTTACTGGATTTATTATTGAATAGCCATGGTCATATCACCCTTTTCATGATTCCGGATCATATTTATTTCACCTTCATCAATCCAAACTCCTCCAAAACAAAAAAAAAAAGAGAAAGAAAAAAAAGCTAAAAAATTCATATAAGTAAATATCCCTCAAGTTGCTTAGCTATGAACCTGATTTTTGGACACGTCGAGGAGTTCTGTAGATATCTTCGAGCTGGTTTCCTTTATGTGGATGACAGCCTCCCCAGTGTCACCAACTAGTTGCTGGTCACCAGAACAATCCACATCTTTGCCCACATAAATGTTAGAGATTCCAAAAGCAAAGCCTGTAAAAAGCGGAGGAAAGTAATCATTCTCTTACCAGCTCCTTTCATGGGAGGACAGTTGAGCTTCTTCCAGTTTTGTTAGAATGACAACTAACTCCTTCTTTTATACCATTTTTAAAATATATGGATAGCTATTTACATTTAAAAAAACCATAATTATCATTGTGATGCATTTGCATTCCAAGCCAACATCCACTCTTGCCCTATTTCATCACCGTGTATCTGAAGGCCTTCCTCCCCTTCAAAGTGCATCTAGATTCACCTGCCAACAGTTCTAGAGATGTTCTAAAAGGACTGTAATGAATGAGCTTTTAGACGAACTGTTAAAAATACTGTCCAGTGTTATTTTGGACTGGGATTCCTGCTTTACTGCTATCTGCTTACCAAACCTATGTGCACACATAGGGAATGGGTGAAATTATCTGAACCCCCAAATTTTAAACAACACCCTTACCAACAGGAGTTACTTTAGCCCTCTGTAATTATCCAGGTTTTTTGGTGCCTATGTCCTTATTTAATGTTCCCAATTCTGTGGCGTATGTCAGTTGTCACAGTTCCAATTTATAGATAGAAAAACCAAATTCTAGAGGGTTGAGTTTCCAAAAGCCACTATCACTAATATTTATTATTTGCGGGTTGCTCACTAGTAGGCCATCTAAAAGAGTTTGCACTGGGAAGTTCTCCTCATGTCGATGAAATAGGAAGTGAATGTTTCCAAGCAATGTCTAGTTGGGATATGCGCTTGCAAAGAAAAAGGCTTATAGTACATACACCAATGTCATCTTGCAAACTATTGATTTTGTCTGTTTTGGACATCCCACTGGATTAAAGTATGGAGGTAAAGAAGCCTAGATTATAGGTGCGATGCTCTCCTGGATGAGATACATTCCCCAAATGCAAAATCTGTTTCCCTTCTAGAAAGTTCCACCCCTTAAGCCCAGCTGGTTGTTTCATAAATCTGTGTCTGATCACAGGAGCAATTAGGTAAGACCAGTGTGAATACTTCAAGGCAAACTTATCACCCCTTCTAGAAGTCTCCTCTAAGCACATTCCCTGTTGCCTGCTGGAAGGAAAAGGAGCAGAAATTTTCAGACTCCAGAAGAGAATGCAAAATCTTTGTTCACAAAAGCCTCGCCTTAAAAATAAAAACTTTTAGTTCTTTTACATCACCATGAATGGGGGACATTTAAAAAATACTATAGAACAGCAAACCACAGCCTGCCATCTGTTTTTGCAAATAAAGTCTTATTGGAACAGCCACACCCACTGACTTACAGTTAGTCTGAGTCTCTAGCTATAATAGCAGAGACTATATGGTTTACAAAGCCTAAAATATTTACCACCTGGCCTTTTATAGAAAAAGTTTGCTGACCCTACTATATAATGTAGTCCAAAAGTTTGAGGAAGAATAACATTCTGGCTTCAAGTACAGGCTCTGAAATCAGTATTCTTGTTTAAAACCTAGTTCTGCTGTCAAGTAAGTGAAACCTTGTGTGAAGTATTCAACTTCTCTGGGCCTCAGTGTCCTCATCTGTAAAACGGGAAGATTAATAGCATCTACCTCTGAAAAGTGTGGAAAAAATTAATTGGGATAATACATCCAAAGAGTTTCAAATATTACCTGGCCTAGAACATCATCATTAGTATCACACTGGCAACAGCTGTATAAACTGAATTCCAACAGAAAAGCCTCAGCTGAGTTTCAAATGGCACTTAAACATGCCTGTAAGAATTTCCAAGATTCATCACTGTGTTATACAAAGGAAATTCTCAGCCTGCTTCTAGTACAAGCAGTAGGCTGACACAAGTGACAGCTTAAGAACACAGCCATTTTATATCTTTCTCTCACTTTATCCCCAAACCATTGCTTTTGATTTCAGTAGCTTATGTCTACATGTGTCATACATTAGCCTGTGCTCAGACGTTCAGACTTCAAATCATTTAATCTTCAAGCTTGTCATTCTTCATGTTTTTCTTCCTCATCTCATCTCCCTTGGCTTTTTTTTTTACACCCAGCACTCATTCCTTGATACTGATTTTACAATATCCACAAATTCTAGAGGTTATGGAGGATGAGGAGAAGGGAACCCTCACATGTCCTTAAGCCAATGATACTCAACAGATGATGAACTGAAATCCACATGTAGCTTATTATAAATTCAAGGCCAACCCCACAGAATCTTATTTTACAGGACCAGAATGGTTCTAGAAAACTGCTTTGATAGGAAGCAATACATCTTATTCTTACATAGGATAATACATTGAAAAACACTGCCCTGCTCCGTGTCTTTCCCCTGCTTATCAAGAGAGCAGCTCTCTGAAGTCAATACCTGCATCACCATGTCCTGTATCTCTCTGAAAACCTGGCTTATATGTATTGTGGGTTGAAGAGAGTGGTAGTGGGATTACATTTTTGGGGCATACATTGGTCCCAACCAGAGAGCATGAATGAACTTAGTGAAAAGAAAACAGAATTTTATGTCTGCATGTAGGAACTGTATAGATTTCCTAAGATCATAAGGATGCCCACCATGTAGTAGAGCATCAAATTAAGCTCAAAAGACTTTCAGCTGTATTTGATACTTTGGAGCAAGAAGGTCTTTATAGATTAAACTATCTGGTTGAACTATCTGCTTTAGTAATTACAGTATTTTTTTTATCCGACTGCCAGTTTCAATTTGTAACTCCAAGTTAGGGAAAACCATCTCAAGTTAAAGGCTGGTTTTTAAAATCATTCTGTTCACCCCACCCCCATTCTCAGCAATGGAATGAATTATCAGTAACATGCTGAGGGTGTACAGCTCTGCCAAGATTTACTTCCTGTTTCTACTAGGGCTGGTTTAGTATTAGTTCCCAATGTTCTGAAATGGCATGTCAGAATTTATTTGAAAACATAATAATTTGGAAATGGATATCTTGCTAATTGGAGCATCTGTCTCTAGCTACAGCTCTTTTCTTCTCTGTGTAAGATCCTGATTTATAATGATCATCTCACCTTTGCAGATATTGCAGTATTTAGTAATAATGCTCAACCTTGTTCTGTCTCTGGAATAACATAAAATCATCTTGGGTTATGCTATTATTCTACTACCGAAGAATTATCTCTATGTTTCATTCCCTATCGGTTTGGTTTGTTGCCAAAGTGGTGATTTATGCTTGCTTGCTTCCAGACTGTATTATTGCAGTGCTTTCATATACAGACTGACTGATTAGACTCTGCACAGAGAGAAAGGAATGCAGTTCACTTAATCAAGTGTGTTACACATAATTCCCCATTTCCTTAGGCCTCTTTACAGCTTTTTTTTTCCTCTGAGGTGGGATATGGAATCCATACCACCAATGTCAAAACCCTGAAAATTCCCACTGATGTCTTTGAGGCTTTCTGTGTTACTATGAAGATCCCATATTACTAGAATTAAAAGTACCACTTACATCTGGCATAGCAGAAGAGCTGTTGTTTTGATTACTGGAAGTTTTACCCAAATGGCTGTACAAACCAAAACTGATTTCATTTTTGCTCTTAGTTTTTTTTTTCAGGTGTCATTTAGGCTTCAACGTGACATGTACACACAACCTGATCTTTTTTGGAGTCAGGCCCTCTGGATTGCCTGGTGTGAAGAAATATGGTCCTGGAGAAGGAAGGAGTTTCTCAAAGTCTGACATTTCTCCCCATGCAGCTAACCCCAGCCAGCATCCCTGACTGATAGCCATTCAGCATCCTGTTGAACCCCTTAGTAATGAGGGGTTCAGTCCTTTAAACAGAGCTGATACCACCGTTGAATATTTCCAGCTGCTGATTCCTTCTTTCTTTGCAATAGGATCCTAAGCCTCCTATATAACCTCCTTTTCACCCTGTAATCTTTTTTTTTTCTTGTTTCTAGAGTACTGGCTATGGACTGGATGTTTGTCTACCCCAAAACTCCTATTTTGACACTCTAATCCCCAGTGTGCTGGTATTTGGAGATGCAGGCCTTTGAGAAGTAATTAGGTCGAGTGGGTGGGGCCAGCCTGATGGGTTAGTGCCTTTGTAAGAAGACCTTCCTTCCTTTCTCTACCAGATGAGGATACATCATGACCTTTATAAACCAGGAAGAGGGCCTTCACCGAAAACCCCACTGTGGGGGCACTCTGATCTCTGAATTCCAGCTTCCAGAATTGAGAGAGAAATGTTTGTTGTTTAAGCCACCCAGTCAATGGGTATTTTTGTTATAGCAGCTGAACTGACTAGGACAGCACTCATGAAGAATTCTCATGGCAACCATTCAAATAAAAGCAGTTACCAGATTTCTCTTAAGCCCTTTCTCTGACTAAACATACCTAAATTATTTTCTATCCCTCACATCCATAGTTTTCAAATTAGCCATCTTTCTGTTCAAGTTTTAGTAATAACTTCTCTCCCTGCCACTAATCAGCCCATGTGATCTGGTAATATACTCACCTTTCCTAACTTGTATGTAACCTACATGCACAGGCTGTACCTCTCTATTCAAAAACTCTAGAATATAAGACATCCACAGAAGAATCCCAATGTAAAGATAAAGACTTAAAGACTTAAACTCTGCACAACTCTATGGGAGAAGAGAAGTTTTAATTGTATACATACTTGTATCATGTAAATAAGTGTATAAAAAAGTACACATAAAAGTATAGCATATATACTTATATTTAATAATATAAAACATATTTTATATTATTATATATATATAGAGAGAGAGAGAGAGAGAGAATGACTAAAGGATCAAGTTTCCTATTTACTTCTTAAAAGAATGGATAGAATATTATTTTCAAAAATTTTAAAGGATAGACTCCAAATGATAATAACTATTCAGGAGTGAAAGTATTACAGATATTTTTTGTTGTTTTCACTTTTTGAAACTTTTAATTTTTTCTTTAATGAGCTAGCTCCCTTTATGTAACTCTTTTTAAGACAGTCATATGAAGACCCAATATTGTTCAATTTGTCAATGAATTATTATGGCATGAACAAAATTCCAAATGTTTAAACTCTGGGCATTAAAAAACTTGGAAATTATATTTTAAAACCTTTTGATATAAAACAATTACAGTTTTATAATTGAGGCAGAATCATGAGAAATTATCCATGACCCAAAAGTAAAGGCAAGGATTTTGAACAAAGAATTCATTGGAAATATTCAAGCAAAAGCACTGCCTCTGGGTCCATTTTTTAAATCCATTTCTTTTGGAACTTTAACATGGAAGATACACATAGGATGATGTTAGCCTATGGTAATACACAACAGAAAATGTATTATTAAACTTGGAATACTTATAAGCATCCTTAGACAAAAAGTAGCTGCCTGAATTGAGACATCTGGAAAATGAAGGCATTATGTGTTAACCTAGGATAATTTGCTATGATGCTGGTGATTTTCTATTCATTTTCTTCAGTACTTCTCAAAAGACTATTGTATTTAAAAACTAAATTGCTGGCACCATGCAATTTGAAAAAAAAATACATCAAGTACACAAATTACTAGAGAAAAATGCTGCCTGTAGTTTCCAACCAAGTTAGATCCACAGAAAATGTCAGGTCAAAATCCTGTAGGGTCATCCTTTATACATTTGTGGATGAATTTGCTACCTTATTACCCTGACCATCCCTGCATTATAGAGCAAAAACTGCCTGTGTGATAGAAGCTTATGCAAACATTGATTTCTTGTGGTTAATTTCCAAACATCTTCAGATTATTCTTGTGCACTCTTGGAGTTTATCTGTTCACCCAAGCAGCAGACTAGTGAATTAATATACAGATATACAGCGCATGTGTGTCCATTCTTGTTGACACAATGCACAGGCTATCAGTCGCTATTAATTCCAGGAGAGTAAGGGCAGGGCAGAGGGCAGGCAAAGCAGAATCCCCAAGAAACAGGAAAAAGAATATGCTCTGTCAGATCTCTTTTTGTCGAACAGTTCAGTTGGGCACCACTGATCTTTTAAAGTCTGTGTTTGCACTACCTTCAATTACTCGCTGAAAGCAGCGCAGATTGGCTCGTACATGTCATTGTTTGTATAGCACAGAAACATGAATTAAATCTGTCAGTCTTTTGATCTGCATGCCAAGTCAACAGTGTAGTCATTGTAAGTACTTATCAAAAAAAAAACAAAAAAAAAAACCTCTGTTTTCTGCCATGAAGAGGAGAGGTAACAAGTTTTGCCCTTTTGCCTATTTTTTATCACTCTTCCTGTAATATTCCTTTTAAAAGTGACATTTATTTGTCAGTAGAAAAAACTTGTCAGATGCAGTTCTTAATTATGTATTTTGAGGCCTGTGAAGGCTTGTGTTACCTCTTTCCATTCAGTACATAAACATACGAGCAATAGAGAAAGGCACATAGTAACACTAAGAAAATGCTGTTTTGCATCGGTGCTGGTGTGATGGGGTGCAGCTTCTTCCCTTAGAACCTTTTATAACATCTGTTTTAGATAGAATATAAAACAATCTTTGAGGAAGAGAATGGAGGAGACACAGTTCCATTCAAACTGAAGTGCAGCATTAAATAAAAAATTAACTTGGCACTCTCCATGTTGTTTAGTCACCAAAAAGAAATATTCTTATCATGTTAAATGCTTCAAGAAAGAGAAAGATTCTTTCCAAATCATGTTGAAATCACAAAATTTGAAGACCCAGATTAAAAGATCCCTAATTTTTTTACTTAGCTTGCATTGTGGTTAGTTTTAATGGAAAGAAAAATGTACAAAAATTTTACATTTTAACCACAAATAATTAGAAAATGGATAGCACTGGTGGGTGAACAATTCCTAAATCTCAGTTTGTTAACTGTTTCTGAGGCATCTAATTAGTAGAAGATTGATCCAGCCACTTGTGGAAAGGGATAGAGAAAGCTAGAAGGAAGACAGGCAAGGTAGAGCAAAGGATCTCAGTGCTAATTTATATGGTCAAACTCTGACTAACAGAGTTGTCTCTTTATGATTGAAAATATTTTTGAATTCCTAACTCATCCTTATCCCCACAAAACAATTTGGAGGTAAACCAATCAGTTTTCAGCATGGAGAGAGAAGTTATTTATGTCTGGAGATTTGGGGTTAACATCTTTAATGAAAAATATATTTATTTTATTTGAGGAGCTTGAAAGAACTCCCCCATCTGACCAACAATTAATATCCAAGCCAATGATGTGCTGAAAAATCACTCTAACCATAATTGGAAGTCACTACAAGTTACGTCTTTTACACTGAGATGAGAACAAAGATGCTACTGAATGCGTTGTCCTGGGTCTTTCTGTCTGGCTGACCTTACTGTAGATGAAAAATCGGTGACAGCTGTAGCTGTGCACGGCACAAAGATCGTTCTCAGTATGCTGTATAACACACACACTTCAGCTCGCTTTGCTTTGTTTCCAGAGGCATTTTATTCTCGAGTTTCAAAGCCGAGAGGCGAGAAAAAGTGCCAATTGGAAGTCAAAAACAAAGCAGTGAGGAAATATACTTTAATAGATTCATCTCCATTGCTTTGTTAGAAATCTGTGATTCAGACTTTCATTTCTCCATCACTCAAATGAAGTACATCTGAGTCACATAAAGACATAGTCTCTGAATAGCAAATTGTCATAGGAGAGTGCATAATTTTTGGCCCCCTATTTCAGCAAATAAAGTTTGCAAGTAGCAATGGCAAAATTGCGGGTTTTATTTGGACTGGTTCTAGTGCCAGCTTCAATGTTTGATTATGTATATAAAACTGATTATCTATATAAAATATAAGAACATTTATTCTGCTAAAGTGGCACAGAAATTTCATGAGATCATGCATTTAAACAGTATTTCTATATTTCCTGCTTTCAGACAATCCAGAAATACCATATAAATGTGTTCCCCCTCTTCTCTCTCTCTCTCTGTCTCTCTCTCTCTGTGTGCATGCGTACATGTGTGTGTGTGTGTATGTGTGTGTGTGTGTGTGTGTGTGTGTGTGTGTGTTTATAATTTCCTTTCACAAGTTCTGGCCAGACCTTGAAGCAACATGAATCTGAAAAATAGTCTTTTGTGCTTTCGTCAATCATTGTGTCAATCAACAATGCCTCTGTTTGAACTTACTTGCTGCATATCACATGTCTGAATTCCCTCATATAAGAAGTAGTACAAGCATTCAATATGACTGAGATTTGGGGCATGTAAAATTTCGGGTTAACAATATATGGACAATTTTTTAGTGAATTAATACCAATGGGTTAAAGATGCACTTCAAAAAATACTGATCAGCAGAAAATCAAGGAAATTTGATCCAAAAATGAAAATGCTGCTATTTTCCCATGCCTTGATAAAAGGCTAAAAACAAATAAACAGACCCTTCCATAGACGTAATGCAGAAAGCCTGGCCTTTCATTAAGACATCAGCTGCCGTGTTGGTGGTAATGTTCTCCAAGCTTCACGGACAGCCTCACAGGAAGTTGATTTAGTAACCAGCCAAGATTCTGGGAAATCTTACTATATATATATATATATCCCACATTCAAAGGTTTAAAAGTATTGAAACCCCACAGCTTAGCAGTTAAAATTAGGAATCTGGAGCTATACAGACCCGAGTTGAAGTACCAATTCTGTCACTTACTGGCTGTGTGGCCTTGGGCGAATTACTTTACTTTCTGAACCTGTGCACTCAACCATTAGAAATGGAAAATAAAAGAGCTTTACAAGTTTGCACAAGCGAGCTTTTGAGTTTGGTGGAAGGATTAAGGGAGTGAATTCCTATAAAGTACTAGCAGGTAGCGTGTGCTCAATGGAGGGCAAGACCTTATTTTATTACCAGTGAATTAAAGGTTGACCCCTGGGGAATATGTAGGGTTCATCAGTTTACCCCAGAGTAGTCCTTCACACTGAGTGAAACTTCCAGTAGGTCCTAGAGGAGGGAGCCCAAGCAGAGGGAGGCAAGGAGAACAACCAGGGAGGAAGGAAGCAGAGGTGGAAGAGAAAAGCTCCACTAGCCACCTAATGTGCTGTTGACTCTGCACCTCTGCACCAAAGGGATAAAGTCAAGCTTCAGCCTTTGAATTCAAAACTGTGAGAAAAAAACTAGAGGAGTCTCCCAAATATTTTCCTGCTTGCCAGAGATACTGGGGAAGGCTGGTGGAATTCTAGATGTTTGAAAACATAAAAGTAGTGTGGGAACCACAGCTAGGCAAAATCTTAGCTCCATGAAGATTACATGGTACAAGTAGGATGGTGCAAGTGAGGTGAGCAACAGGCAACTTCTAGATCCCTATTGATAAGGAATTCTAGGCTCTGCCCTTGAATGTCACTCCTGAAAGCAGAGCTCTGCAGCCTTGAGAACACATTGTACATACATATACACATTCCTGTTTGCACATGCACACACACATAAGCACAAATGCCCTTCTGATTTCAGGAATGTTTCCAGCCCAACCACATAATTACCTAATAGACAGCTTAAGATTTAAAGCTAAGAGTTTAACCCCAAATTAGCTCTTAGCACACAAACACTTTAATACCAGTAGTTAGCCCAGAAATACTTCATGATATAATACCTAACAGCTCACCAAATGGCTCCTCAGAAAAAAATATTGTAACTAAATACCGGTAAATGTCAAGCCAATAAATAGCATCTAGTTGTTCAAGCCAAGAAATGATTTCTCTATCCCTTGCCACAGCCAAACTGTGGGCAATCCTGTTCTCTGTGCTCTAAAATAGATCCCAAATCTGGCCACATTTCACCATCGCTAAATCCTACCATCCTAGTCCAAACATCACTATTTCTCTCTTGATCTCCCCGTTGCTTCATTCACCACTTTACAACCCATACTTTACACAGAAATCAAAGAAATTGTTTTAAATGTAAATCAGAAGATACCATTCCTTCCCTGACTTCCTCCGGTGTCTTCCCACAGGGTAGATGAGTGTCCTGCTGCTGAGCTTTCCAGACTCACATCTCACTCGTATCCCGTCACCCCCAATCTTCAGTCAGTCCCCTCAACAGAACCTGCTTCCACTTGGTGTCCTTTGCACAGTCTGCCTCCTCTGCCCAGAACACTTTCCTCCAAAATTTCCTGTGGCTGTCTTCTGGATATTATCTAGATCTCATTTGAAGTGACACTTCCTCACAGGGTTCTTCATGGACTAGTCAGGGAAATGGCCAGTATCCTCGCAGTCATTATCAGGTCGCTGTATTACTAGCATCATAGTCTTACTGCTATTGGACCCTTTGGTCATTTCTTTGTCTACTTGCTTATTGCCTCCTCCAGTCTAGAATGCAAGCTCTGGGAGGGCAGAGACTTTCTCTGATTTACCACTGATTCTTCTGTACCTAGAATGTATTTGTTGAACAAGCATGCGTTGAATGCTTACTATGAAAGAGTATGATGCTAAGCTCTTTACATGGATTACCTTATTTAGTATTCCCCGACATTTTGAAGGCAGGTACAATTAGTATCCTTGTTTTCATCAAAGGAATATGAGACTTATAAAGGTCAAATAACTTGCTCAATCAACAGCAAGTAGATGATGGCACATGTATTTTCAAAACCAAGTCTATTGAGACATAAATTCTCTATAGTAAAAATCCCATTTGAAGTGTAGATATCAATGAGTTTTGATAAATGTATGCACCCATGTAACCACCAGCACAGTTAAGAATAGAACATTGCCGTCCTCCCAAAGGGTTCCCATGTGCCTTTTCCAAGCTAACCCCCAACTAACCTGGTTCCTAGCAACCAATGATCTGCTTTCTGCCACTACAGATTGGATATATCATGCACTCCCCTATGGCATCTATTGTAAACCCTCAGTAGAAGCCACGCTCAGCTACTTTGTTTGGCCCTAAAGCCATTTCTGGAGTTACCATCTTCTTTGATGCATGAACAGGTGACATTCAGGAGTTTAGATCAAATTGCTGTATATTCCAAAATTTTTATAGTAAAAGCTAATTGTTCATAGATGAATATAGAAAAGTAACAATGAATATAGATAACTATATAGCTATAGCCTATTAAGGTAAAAAAATACTCAAAAACTAACAAGGTAAGCTCAAATTCTGTTTTTGCCTTTTACCAGTTTTCTGACCTTGGATTAGCTTTCAAACATCAAGTCTTAGTTTCCTGATCCACATATAAAAATAGAGATAATTATACCCACATTACAGAGATAGTAAAAAAATTGTGAAAGATCATGTAATTAACACAAAGCACAGGTACCTGATGGGTGAAATAGATAAAGGGAATAAAGAGGTACAAACTTCAAATTATAAGATAATTTAGTCATAGGGATAGAAGTATAGCATAGGGAATATCACTCATAATATTGTAATATCTTTGTACAGTGACAGATGGTAACTGCACTTATCATGGTGAGCATTTAATAATGTATATAATTGATTAGTCACTAAGTTGCTCGCGTGAAACCAATATGATTGTATATAAACTATATTTCAATTAGAAAATGATTTAGTAAAGCACAGGTACCTGCACCTAACAGGGCATTGACAAAATAGTGCTCACAACTAGTTCTTTTCCAGGAGCTAGACCACACTGCCTTAAATTCTTAGTAGTGTTTATCTTTCCAAGTATCACAATTGCCTATTGAGGCTCAGACAGCTCTGTGAAATAGGTAGAGAAAGAAATTATTACTCAGATTGTTCGGACTGAGAAACCAAAGTGAAAAAACAGTCAGCCTGACTGACACAGGCTGCAAATAGAGCTGTTGGCAGAGTGGAGTCAAGAACTCTGATTTTTCCAGACTCTTAAAGTAATTCCCGTACTTTATTCATTGCCACTATATTTTTGCTAAGCTCATAGGAGGAAACTGCCTTCATTGTATTTGGTAAGGGACTCTAGACTCTAAGGCATGAGTATGTTAAGTGATATTATGAATTGTTACTATTAAATAATGACAGAGCAAGGACAAAAACCTTAGCCTGTGGTTTTACCATTTTCTAATCACTGAGCTTGCCTATCCCACAAACTTTAAAATTGGAACTTCATATAAATGAAATCAGAACATTCAAGGAAAATGAAGAGAATTCAGAAGAGAAATGGAAAGAACTCTTAAAAATTTGACGGAATATAGATAAACACTGAAAATGGTAGAAGTTGTGAATATGGCCCATATGTTGTTCTAAAACCAGAAATTACCCAGACAAATAGGTGGGACTCCATGGCTGCTAGACAGACAATGTACCAGAAATATCTATTTAGGGATATAGTAATCAATATGCTATCAAGAAATGTGTCTTTTGGGTCATAGAGAATATGCTAACCTACTGGTGACTCAGAAATTTCAAAATTTTTGGTCTGTGGCTGCATAAAATGAGTTATTGGCTTGCACCAGAACAGAGAAGACAGATTTGCAAGGCATAAAAACTTTACTCCCTTTTAGCTACCTCCTTGCAAAAGAATGTTGTAATCATTGGTGAAGAAGCACTTCCAAAAATAAAAATGTCTGTTTTGGGTACAGAACAATTCTTAATATTTCAGTGTTTAACAGCAGTGTTTAAAAATTAATAGAGTATGATGTTCCAAAATTCTTGTGCCCCTTTTCTGAAGACAGAGTGGGAAGGAGGGTTTTGCTGATATTAAGCTGTGAGCATGCCTCCTGAATACTTGCTGGCACAGACTTAATTCTACTCCCTGCATGCTAACCCACTTTTCTTGCCCTTTAAGGTATATCAGAGTGAAGGCTATACCTTTATCTTTTTGATGGAGAAACAGAACTTCATTCTTTAAGAGAGACATACTTTGAGTATTTTTTTTTAAGGAGATCTAATTCCCAGGAGGGTTTAATGAATACCACAGGTGCTCATATGTCAAGAATACTTAAAGAACAATCCTGCCTAGAGGCAGAATGACAAAATCTTAGTGGGAGGTGTTCAAATTATGCTGGAATTCAGAACATGCAATGACACACAATATTTTACTTCAGTTCATTCCTATCCCTAAGTCTTAAGTAATAAAAAGAGCAAAACAACACTCCAGGTTGGGATGTATGTGTAGATTCAGCTGGAGAGAGAATGCCTTCACTCCTTACTGAAGTGTTCCTCTCAACAGTCTGAGCTCCACAGTTCAATTTTAGCAACTGATCTAAAACATACAGCTAGGAAAAGTTGATACTCAGCAAAACTGGGAAATCAGCAAAAGTTATCACCAGTATGTTTTCGTAGGACCACAGTTACCCTTCTCCCACAAAGCGTGACTTTGTGATTCCTTTTATGCTCAATTTTCCCACCCTAACCACCTCACCCAACCACCACGCCCACACAACACTGTGTTCCGTCTGAGAGCCATATACTCTCTTGAGCTTTTGTCAAAATACTGAACTAGACCCCTTCTCCTTCTAAGCAGAATGGCAGGTGATTGCAAACGAGTCTGTTGTGGCTGTTTCAGGTGTGACTTACTGCCAATCATTAAATATGAAGAGCAGTCACATACAAATCTGAATTTTGTACTTTTCTAGAAGAACTGGAGCCTCAAAAAAAACCACTGGGCAATATCCCGCATTGCAAAAATCTCCCAGAAGGGAGTGGCAACTGCCCCTCTTAGACAGGGCAGATGATCACATCCTGGGCTCCCAGGGGTGCCCTCCACCTCTCTCACTGTTTTCTGCAAGGTGGGGTATGCGATTAGGAACTGTCATCCCTGCCAGCATCTGTTGGGGGAACAGAGTGGGTAGATTCCCCACGCAGAAGCTCGGAGGGGAGCTGAGAGGTTGGAGGAGTGGCCTCTGTGGCCAGAATGTGTGCGGGATTCGGGGAAATCTTTTATGTTTGTTTTGTTATTTTACCTTAGAGTAAAAATTGCCTTAAAATAATGAAAGGAAGGACTCTAAGGCCATTACCCACAGTCCCATCAGCTAAACCAATCAGTCAGTGTTGTCTTTTGAATGTCTTCCCTGGAGGCAGTTGTATGTAGGCACTTAGTTGAGGGAATGTTGTAGACTGAACTGTGTTGTTATACATGTTCCTTTTACATTACGTTAGGAACTTATCGTTTGCCCTCCTCTTTTTCTTAGCTCCCTCCAATACCCAAGGCACCTATACAAACACATAACAGCACCTATAAACATAGATACAGGAGAATTTGTTAGGAAAGCATGGGATCATGCCAAGTACATTTCTCTGCAACCTGCTTTCCTCACTTAACAATACCTTAACAATAGATATAAGGGAGATTATATTACCTAAAACCCTATAACAAAATTTCACAGAGTGTCCTAGGAAGCCTTTTGCCTCTTCAGATGTTCTGTCTGCCACTGTATGGCTGCCGCTAGAGATAAGCAGGCCCCCAGGAGGTGAGCACACACCAAGGAGTTGAATGTCCTTCGGGCACGGCTCTCTGGGAAAGCCATATTATTAAAAGCCTGGGCCTTGGCATCAGACAGACCTAAGTTTAAATCCTTGCTTTGCCTCTGGCTTCTGTCACCTTTAGGCACAATGTGTTTTATCCAATAAGCCAAGTAAGAGCATGTAATTAAGGTACAGCAGAACAAGGGCCCCTCAAACTTGACTTAATGAACTTCCCCAGGATTTAGCCATGAGAAAACAGAAAATAAGCTATTTTAACTCCAGCATATATGTGAAAGTATTTTGTGATGTACTATTTTATTTTGAATTATATAGAGGAGTACCATAATCTTTTTGCTGTTTAGCTTTTTTAAGAATGTTAATCATGTCTCATTTTTTCATCTCAGTAATTTGTCCTATTAGAGATTTAAAAAAATTGTCTCTAAGAGGAACCAGCAGCCCTGGGCTCAGAGAGGTACCATGAAGATGCAGGAGACACATTTATGGAAAGTTCTTGGCTCCATCCTGGTATGCAGTAGGTGGCTACCCAGTAAGTTCCCCTTACTGCGGCCTCCTTTCCCCTTTCCGCCCATTTCCCCATCACAGCCCTCAGAATTTAGCCCCTGAGGCCTCCTTCAGGAAACCTTTTCTAGTCTTCCTCTTAAATCTAACAATGTTCTTAGTCATTTTCTTCGTTTTCTGATATCCTTATCTCCATTGCCAGTTTGAAAGCTCCTTGAAGGCAGGAATGGAATGGCTCTATCACCAAGGGTTTCTTAACTGAAGACACTAAACTTCTATGCACAAGCTGTGAAATGCATAGCAAAGGGAATGTGAGGAAATAACAAGAAGCTTCCAGATGTGAATGTTGAAGGTGGCTACTATCTCCTGTTTGCTGCACCCTGGCTTCCTTTCCCTCTCCTCCTTCCCCATGGCGGCCTCTGGCTATTTTCTCTGCTTCTAGTCGGCCTATCTTCTTTAGCTTGAGTGTTAAATGCCTCATCAGCACCTTTTTTTCTAGAGTCTTGGAAGAATAGATGCCCTCAAGTGGCTTTTAAGACTATAGACACAGCTGGGCTGGGTGGCAAGGGGGCCACAATCTGCCTCTCTGGGCTCTCAAGTGTGTGTAAAAGCAAAGGATGTTGCAACTTTGTCTCTGTCCCCAGCTGTTCCAACAGCTTTAGTATGGGGCTTTACCTAGTTTGAAGTCATACAACATAGCTTCTTCTCTTTTTTAAAGGGGACAAAGTATATTCTTTATGCATTGTCCATCAAGTAGTGTTTTAGCTTTGTAGTTGCTCAAAATAAAATTAGGTAGGCATGCAACAATAAGAGGGATTTTAAGATAAAAAATAATTCATTGTTATAAATTGTCTCCTATATAACAACAATAATGACAATAGATGAGCCTCTTTATTTGAAGTTTCAGCTGTCTTCGTTTACTCAACGACACAGGGCCCAAGACCTACATTAGTGCATTAAGTATGCGAAGCTATTGAGATGCCCTTGAGTAAGATTCATCATCTTGTCCTAAATTCTCCACGCGCTCCACTAAAAGCCTAGTGGCAAACTGAAGGGATTGTCAGAAAGCATAAAAGGCAAAATAAAAATTTTATTCTCTTTTAGGCAAGTGAAGATTTGCCCTCTAGCAATTTCTGATATTAACTCATTAATCTTCACAACCTGTCTAGAGGACAGATTTTGGGTAGGAGCAGCCCTTGTCAATTGCCTTCAAAACTCGCACCAAATAGTGCTGGCTATTCCCCTGTGCCTGGTCTGAGCATCTCCTCACAGCCCAGGAGGCTTTGGGACTGGGACAAACAGGACTCAGACGCATCTCTACAGCTCCCTTTCCCTGTCACAGGAACCAGCAGTGGCACAGGACCCCATGTTTGGTTAATGCACTGGTGTCACCATCTTGAACTTTTTTAAGTGAGTGTTGCTCAAGGAATCCTGCCTTTTCATTTTGCTCAGGGCCCCGCAAATTATGTAGCCAATCCTGCCTGTCATGCCTCCTAGGAGAAAAGACATTAGTAATATGATATGTAAGCCAGTATATGTTTCCTTGATCTCTATACTGATACGAATGTTATAGGAGTAAAGTCCACATTTTCTGTTTCCTTTTTGGCATGCTAGTTTTGCTCTGCTTATTCAAAACTAAATTGGACTAGATGCTTAGAATTGTATCTAAAACTTAAGACTAGATATTTTCCTTCTTGATTCTATTTATGACACATTGACTTTGTTTTCTTGGTTTGAAATCCTGTTTAGTTTATAGTGCTTTTAATTGTTGCCATATAATACCATACCTTCTTTGCATGTGGCATTTCAACAATGTGCAATTTCTAATAGTCAGCATGAAATCATAACTTAGAAAAACATTGCTGAGCTAATTATAGAGACTATCAAAATAAATCCAAATCTTTTCTGGGCCACAGTCCATATCTGAATCATAATAAGTGTGAAAATGTTTACAAATCATTACAAATTTTCCACATACTTTTGCTCACTGTTAAGACCAATCGTGTTGTTTCAGTCATTTGAGTCAATGTGTTGGATCATCTCCAGTGAGAACACTGATTTTAGAAAACAGCTTATTAGAGATTATAAAAATCAAAAGAATTAAAATAGCCCTTAAAATGTAAAGTGTAGGGAACGATTTTTATGAAACTATTTGAATATACTCATAAACATAATATATTACTCATTTTGAAAAACATTTCACTGAAGTTATAGAGGCAAGACATTGAAGGAGAGTAGCCAGGCACTTTAACTATTTTGTACATTTTAATGTATTCACACATTAAAAACCTACTCAGAAGCTGAAAAATTATATAGTAGTGAAATAGTTTATGACAAAATAAAGAATTATTTTAATAAATATTCACCTAGGATTATTTTTATGACATTGGACTTGAGATGCTACCTCGGCATAATCCTAAGACTGATTTTCCATTACTTTATACAAGATGCATTGTACCTACTATGCAGAAGGCATTGGAAGAATCTATCAATACCACACATTACTTGCTCCTTCACATGTTCTTAGTTCTAGTAGACCAAACTACTAGAAATGTATTTTGACAAACAATGAACTCATTTTTTTTTCAAATCCCAAAGCTATGCTTATCAGAAGCCAGATATTAAATTTTAAAATTCAAGGAAGAAGGGTTTAATTTTTGCATTCTGATAAAATGACTTAGATGTGCTTGTGTCTCAAATTGAGCTCTAGAGAGTCCATGAACCCCAAAATTATAGGTGAAATCTTGGGTGGAGGAGAATTTTCCTAGTGTGAGCATTTGTGCCTGTCATCTAATTCTCAAGGAATCCAGGACTCCAACACTAACTGCCCATAGTACTGCCTTCCTTTAGGCTACTCCGTTACTATCTTGAGACCCTGGTGCACTCAGAACTCTGAGGTCCAAAGTAAGGCAAGTTCCTCATTCTGAAAGTTCTCTGAGATTCTCTGGCTGCATCATTTTGTTGTACCTCACATCATTTTGGTTCTGTGATTATTTTCCCTGTGAGTGAAGTGTATATTCTCCATGGGGATGCAAAGTACTTTAGAGCCATAATTATTTTTAGTCTACTGCAGCTTGGATACATATTGTATCCTCAGACATTTGTGCAGTGTGATCCATAGTGTTTAGGGGATGTCAGAACTGCGAGCATAAATTTCCTTGATAGAAACAGAAAAGAATTTTAACTTGACTAATATATTGTTAAATAATATGTGTGAAAATAAGAAGTACTACATGTAGGTAACAATATAATTTGCTGAAAATGGAAATTATGTTAGTGGCCAAAAAAATTCAAATGAATTCAATCCAATCTCATTTCTATCTTACTTAATAAGAATTTTTTCAAAAGAAGAAAATTCAGTGCATGAGAATACAAAATAATGCAAATAATTTTTCTTTGGGTTCAAAGCTTCAAACACCACCCTCCAGAGAGTCTGCAATGTGCTATATTTAACATATTAATCTGGATCTCCTGTCCAATGATAGTAAACTGTTCTATAGGCCGCTGCTTTGGAAGGAGATTGAGAAAACTTAAACAGAAATAGAAATCATTCTTTAAATATATACATGTTGACATGGCTTAGGTCCATCATGATTATTAATCTGCAAAAGTGAAGAATTTGATGATACATAAAATGAAGAACTGTGGCTACATCTAACATTTGATCTCAAACTTGGAACATACCACTAGCTTCGGGCAGATGTAGCAGACATTTTTTTCCTACCCATAATCCATTGTCTTTTTCTCTTAGTAAGCATACTCCAATTTCCTCCTGAGTACCCTTCCCTCCCCAACATAGCATGTTTAGTGATGAGAAGCTGACTTGTCGCTAACACCAGAGATGGATCCTGACTGGCCTTTGCAAGTCCAATCTCTCACATAATGGCCAGAGCCCACTGAGGGTCTGTGAGCACAGATCTTTGCTGAGAGGGTCTGAAGAAATAGGTTTCCAGCCCCTTCTCTGAGAGCTCCAGAAGAGATCTTCCCTCTTTCACTGCTTTATGTGAATCAGGGCGCATTCAGTTTCCCGAGCTCGGCCTTCCTTGGATGAAGCAGACGCTGGCAGGCAGAGAGGACAACCAAAAAGAGAATGGGGCCTTGGATAATACAGTTTAATTTAAAATTTTCTGCCTTTTTAAGTGTTTTTTTTTTCATTGAGGCATCACTGACATATAATATTATGTTAGTTTCAGGTGTACACCATGATTATTCATATATATTGCAAAATGATCACCACAATAAATCTAGCTAACATTCATCATCATACATAGTTATACTTTTTTTCTTGTAATGAGAACTTTTAAGATTACTCTGTTAAGCAACTTTCAAATCTACAATACAATATTATTAACTATAGTCACCATATTGTATATTATATCTTAATGACTTATTTATTTCAATTAATAGAATGCCCTCAAGGTTCATCCATGGTGTCACAATGGCAAGATTTCCTCTTTTTTTTAATGGCTGAATATTCCATTGTATATATTCTACATTAAAAAAAATCTGTTCATGCATTGATGAACACTGAGATTGTTTCCGTATCTTGGGTATTGTAGATAATGCTGCAATGAAAATGGAAGTGCAAAAATCTTTTGGAGTTAATGTTTTTATTTTCTTTGGATAAATACCCCAAAGTGAGATTGCTGATCATATGGTAGTTCTATTTTTAATTGCTTGAGGAATCTCCATACTCCATCCTCCATTAATTTCTGAATCAAACCTCACTTGAGCTCTGATCTACCCCTGACTTATCAGCAAGCCACTAAATTGCTTTTTGCGTTGATTTTTCTTATCATACAGATGAGGTCATGAAACCTATAAATCTAGAAATATTACCAACAAGAAAAATATTTGAAGATGTTCACAAATTTTCACTCTAAATACTATCACTATCACTTTTTAAATAATACTGGAATAAGGAATGTTTTTAAAGGTAGCAATAAAGCCCCAGAAATCTTTCCTAGATTCAGCTGACAAGTAAGCATTTATTGAATGATAATAATGAGAGCAATATTTATTGGCCACTCACTATGTTCTCAATAATAAACAAAAGCTATTTTCCTCATGAGGAAACTGAGGCTTAAGTAACTTGTCATATGTCACCAATTAAGTGGCAGAGCCAGAATCCATGTCTGTCAGACAGTAAAGTTCATGCTTAACTTAACTTGAATCCAAATTTCAGTAAACTACACATAATTATGGCTTAAAAGTAGTTTGCATCTCTGTGGACATATATGCTTTGCTCACAAGAAAAATAATCAATGGATCAAAGGACATGAAAGCACAACAAAATGATGGACCTGTAGAGACTCAGCATTTTCAGAATCCAATACCCTCAAGCAAGTGGCACAGTGGTAGCAGGAAGAGACATGGCCTAGTTGTCGAAGGTTGAGTAATGCAGCGACCCTCTAGGTTTCAGCCTCCTTATCTTGCAAATGGCCTGGTGAACTGAGTAATTTTTAAATTCCCTTCCAGTTCATAGTTTAGTAAGCCTTGTCAGAAGAAGATTTTAGAGCAAACTCATATGAAGTTCCATTTTTAGGCTTTAAATATGGAACTCAATTCATCTTTTTGAATGATAACTTGGTAGATATTCCTTTTATAACTTCATTAAAAGGATTCTGAATCATGGCTCGACAAATTCAATCCCCAGATAAGTTAGTCCATGGAATAATACAATCAGGAAAAAATCAGATTCTGTTCAAAGCAATGTGGCTGATGTTCTTCCATGTATATAATACTGTTTGGTCTAGCTCTGGTTTTTCTGATCAATTTCTGGCTGTTTCTGTTGTTATATTACATAGATCTTTAAAATACATTGCTTATAACACTGGGAGTTTTCCTGCCAATAACTTCATGATTTTGAATTTCCTATAGGGAAATCAGGAAGAAGGTGGGTATTCATTGTTAAGTCTTAGTATTTTTCATCTTAACACAGTTTTACAAGTTGGCGCAAAAGCTCTAGGTCAAAATCAGATGTTAAAGGAAAACTAGACCATGATTGATTGTTTTCGAAAGATATCAATTTATCATTGGATAAATGTGGCATGGTGCTTTTTGACGTTGATGTTTTAGATGAAAGGCTAATATCAAGTCACTGAATTAAGGCCTGATTTAATGTTTTCAAAATAATACTCCATCTTCCTTAGACATGTCCCAGTTTGCATATAAACCAGCAAGCTTGTCTATAACCTCCACCCGCCCAGAGCCCCAGCTCCTACCCCATCACCTCTGAAAATTACTAATGGATGGGTATTACACAGAACTCTCTAGAGGAACACAGTCTTTTAGAAAGAAAAAAGTATCAGGAATATTTTGCAATATTACATAGAATGACCCAACCTGACAAATTGACATACAGTATATCAATAAAATATTGCCATAGACCAATAAATAAGCACAGGAAGTCTGTGGGTGACTGGAAGCCACATGAACAATTTCAGGTCTCTTGGGTCCTATCTAGTGCACAGAGGTAGCCATTTATTAAGTGTGCCATTTATTAAGAGGACCTCCAGCCATATAAAATTGGCTATGTGGCTTTTAAGAGTAAGTTACATCTTGGGAAAATCAGACTAATTGAACCCCTTTGTAGTCTTGTTCTTATCAATTTAATGAACTTTGTGGAATTTGAAAATGACCCAGGACCTAAGAGTTCTCTAGCAACTTACAAATTTGATGTAATTCCTCCCTAAATTTGTCCCAAAGAATATTATATAACAGAGATTTATTGAGATAGTTAAAAGTAAAAATTGGGCTGACATGAATAGCATTTAAATATTCATTAAAATAACACTCAAGAGGTTTACAACACTTTGCTTGAATGTAGCATTGCATACTACTATTACTATATTAAATGATAGGTATCAGTGATTTATTTACACAGGAAATGATAGATCAGCTAAAGGCCTCAAAGAGTTAATTAAATTGTGTCATTTACACTAAGGTAACACTGGAAACTTTGAGAACCCACTTCTTTAGCATTCATTCACTGATGAGAGAGCCAGTTGTCATTATTTCTAAAAGAACTAGATACATTAGTCCTTATTTCCTTTCACTTTCCAGGAACGCGTTTATTGAATAAAATGCCCATCAAGTAATATTATTGCACAAACTTGCACCTAAACATATTGTTCCTTTCTATCTAGACATTTTCTATCTAAAACATAATTATCTTTTTTCCATCACTAACCATATATTTACACCTGAAACTATAGCTCATCAACGTTCAGATCTTTTAGATCCAACTCTGATCTTGTCACCGTCTCCTCCTCCTTTCCCCCTGTTACTTTTCCATGTATGTCCTCCTCTCCACAATGAGTTTGTAAGCAGCTCACAGATAAAACCATGCCTTGCCTTTTTTGCAATCTCCACAGTATGTAGGACAAATTCTTATAATCTAGACTCACAATTTGGATACTGGGAGGCTGACTTAGTGAGTCAGCATCTTCTTTTTCTGATTAACACTCAGTTTGCAATTGATTCCAGATATGCTGGACATGCCACTATATTATTCATTCTGCCATACCACTCGTTGCTTTTCAGATTACACGGGAAATTGGAAAGTGACAGAAGGAAAGAATAAACCTAAGTCAGTTGCTTAAAGAGAAGGTTGGATCAAGGAGAGGTATATGTTTTTTAAAATACACATTTTTGTGTTGGGGAAAAAAGAGGGGAGAGCACATCCAAGTTTTCAAATAAAGCAGTTCAGGTGCACGCCATTTAAAATTTAATGTATGATGTGAACACGGTCAATAGCGAGCATCACTGCTGGATATTTAGCATATGTTGAGGGCTCATCTTCTATCAGGCACTGTACCAAAGCCGTCTTACATACATTATCCAATTCAGTTACCTCCATAGCAATATAGCAATATAGTACCATGAAGTTATTAAAAATATTATTAAAAATTTCCACTAGGAAGGCCTATATAAAGGGTCGTTTTGTTTTTTTAACTGAGTTTTTTAACTGATTTGTAGCAGAAGTGTCCTAGTGCCATTTGCAGGAAATGAAGGGATGTATTTACATAGTGGCTGCCTCCAGAATAACTCCCCCCCCTGCAAGAAAGTTCCCACGAGGCAGTTACAGTACTGTTCTGGAGTTGTAATAAAGCAAATGATTCAGTAAGTTGAGTCCTTCCATTGTGTGATTAACAAAGACACAGAACATTACCCAGATCACCCAACTGCAGCACACTTGGAGCAAACCGCCACGGCCTTCGTCTGCGAGCCTTAAACACTGGTGGCATACCACTGTCCAGAGGGAAATCAGCCTTACTTGTAAAAATGCTTACTTAGAGCACAGCCAGAAACAGGGCTTTCTTGTTGTTTTGTTTTGTTTGTTTACTATTTTTCCTCTATTACACAAGTCAACCAAGCATCGTTTCAAATCACTTTTTTAAAACAAGGTGTACATTTTTCCAGTGGCTCTTTTGTATTTTTCAATAACGTAATTGAGAAATACTTGCCACAAAAAGTATGAGCTACTGGATATCATTCACTGATGAGTCTCAGTCATCATAAGTATTTATGTCCTGATCATAAGTTTTTTAAAAGTTTCCTAATTATTGAGAGGTCTTAATACATGGAAATACAGCAAAGCAGAAAAGATTAATAATAATAACAACAATAATTATAAAGCTATGGAAGCTATGGAATTTTCAGTGTACAGAAAGAAGTAGAAAAATTAAATTTTAAAAGACAGCCTAAAACCAAGAAAACTGGCCTAAGAAGCACAATCTCTCATCCAGATCGGTTTACTTACAAAATCAATGTCCATGCAAACTGCTCCGTGTTCTCCTATGTTCTCCCGGAGAGCAGAGGGTCATGAAGAACAAACCTTAAACTCAACAGGAAAATCTCTCCTCACAGCTCAAACACCACTTTCTAATCAGTGCACAAGGATTCCTGAGACATGATCAAACAGAGACTGAGACACTAAAACACAGAGAATGAACTGAAATATGAGTCTTGATGATACCTGTAGCATTCCAAATTCCACAGGAAAAAATTTAAATTGTGATAGGACTGAACAAAAAAATGAATATTATTTATTTATTTATTTGTTGCTTTAACTCATACAATCAAAAGATTATATTACAGCCAGAGTTTATTATTCTGTTCAACACGCATAGATTTTTGAGGTACTGTATCTACCTCATATCAATGAATAACATTAAATGAAGTAGGACTGATTGAAGGATGGCATAAATTTTTTCTGTATTACTGCTTTCCATGGACACTGCTGCTTTAGCACTCACTCTCTGATACCAACAGACACACACTGTAATCATAACCATAAACTAAATGACTACATACTTGAAATAGATGGCTGTTAGAAAATACACTAATTGATAATGACATCATGCTGGTATGTGCATTACGGTGTGAATGTGGGTTCCAGACTCATTTATGACTCTGTTATTCAAAGTTTAGTACTTACTATCTTTTTTTTTTCCATGGGTTAGGAGGTTCTTCTTAAGGATGTGGGATTACTTATTTCTGCTGATTTTGCCCCTTGGACTTGGACCAAGAGTACCAATTTTAACTGTATTTTAAAACAGATGCTTACCAGCAATGAAACAGAATTGAAATGTCTAATGAAAACCACATTCCTGAAAGAAAACAAGCAAAGAGAAAAACTGATTAACAGATTTATCCAGGCAGCCATTTGGCTTTATGAAAAATTTTAGTTTTTCTTTGCATCAAAATATAGTAACAGTTTCCCTGTCTTGTCTGAGTGTGTGTGAAGAGGAAGCATCCATATGAACACCTTCTTTTACTAACATATTTTGAAAGGTGGTTTTAAATCCATCTCAAACACATCTGCAAGCTTAAGTGACTTCTCAGGGTCATAGGAAAGATTTAGGAGTAAGATGCAGAACTCTGAACTGGCCCTGAAGTGTTTGTAAAACTTAGCCAGATTTTGCAAAACCTGGAAAGAAAACACTGCTTGATATAATGCCCAGCTTTTCTTTGGCTCCTATTTGTGATGATTCACAGCAAGACCACATGATTTCTCTATGTCTTGACTCCTTTTTCTAAGAACTCATGTTTCTGGAAGCCTCCATTTTTCTCTTCAGCACTAGGAAGCATAGAGGAAAATTAGAAGAATGCTGAGTTGGGGTTCCTGATGGAGATACAGAAAATGTTTTTTTTTCCTTTTCTTTAGGATATAGAAAACTAACCACATCATTGGGTAGTAAATTCTTAAGTGCAAGAAGGCTTACTTTTGTTGAGTTTAACTCACAAGAACATTCCTATGTTGAAAATAATTGCACATCATTTATATAAATCATAGCATGTCCCTCATTGCCTAGATCTTGCTTACCTATTACACTGTTTATGATTCAGGTGGAAGAAAACCTCATGTGTTCTCATTTTCAAAGAGCTGAATAAGTTTTTTAAAAACAAACTAATATAGGGTCTACCAAAGTGAAGGAGGAGAAAACATTTCATTACTGGAAATAAATTACTGAGATGTAAAATTGGGATCAGAAATGATGGAAACATTAAGAGAAATAGACTGTGATGATCTCACCAACTGATATCACTAGTCATTTTTCAGTACAGTAGTAATTTGGCAGAGAGATGGTCTGACAGTAGCTCTACATTTTGCTTAGCTGAAAGCTTCCCTTGTAGCATAATACATCAAGGAATTGAAAGCATTCAGCTTTGTTTTGCAATTCACAATTCAGCCCAGGTGGGCCACTATTACACAATAACCATGCAGCTGTTAGTATCATTGCCTAAATTGCCCTTCCTTTTTAAAATTTACAGTATAATCTGCTCAACCAATAGATACTAATGTCCAAAAACTCAGCTCTTATTTACCATTTACTCCCTATAAGGGTCCAAAATAGCGAACAAATCATTCTCAAAGGAATTCCAATTACGCTGCTTGTTCCCTTAAAGAGTATAAAGGAGTAAAATGTCAGCATTGTGTGTAAGAGATAAAGTACTCACAACACCTGCTAACAATACAGACTGTATAAAGCACTTAGCGTGTAATGTGTTTCTGGAAATCATTTCAGAAATTTACAAACATAATTTTTGGCCTATCTTCCCACCATTGTAAAGACTCCACCATATGCTACAATTTTTATCTGAATTGCCTGATTCTCTAGTCCTGATGTTAACATGGAGGGAGTGTCACAGATACACAGGTTATATCAAATACATAGATTTTTGTCAGTGAATGTTCATAAAAATTAGTAACTTCTGCTGAAACTTTCTGAATCCAATGAAATTGTTCATTTATTCAACTGATAGTGTTTGTCTTCATCCAAGAGCTGTTGAGCACATCCAAAGAGCTTTGTTCAGTCTGACAAAATGGTAAGTAGTACATGTTTACTCATTTGTTTTCAAGGCTCTTAAGACTTTTTTTTATGTTCTAAGTGCCTTCAGAGAGGAAAATAAACAAATTAGTGGGCTGAGAACTGAAAGGTCAAACCCAGGTATAGTCTGCAACTTGTTAATAGATAGTAGCTGAAATAACACAGACCAATATTTTATATATTGTACAGGTGAGACTCACTATAGGCTAAAGAAGACTTGAGCAAGTACGTTCTCTCTTGTCTTTTCTGCAACTTTTGTGGGATTTATCAGAAGGTGGATATTTTCCTCATCAAATTTATGCAATATTATGTCTAAAATTATTTCATAAAAAAACAAATTTACTCAGCCTCTTGCTCCATACAAACATCTTCCTTCATTGTTCACACAGCCTATGTGGTCTTAGTGTTTATTTTCTTGCAGGTAAATAATGTTTCCCTCTGACATGAGTGTTTCTACTCCAAAATGTTTTACTAACAAGCATGCGAATACACCTGATATCATTCACGACTATAACCTCTATAAGCAATTTCTCAGTTTGTGTTATGAAAAAGTTATCTTATCGATCTTGTTGTTTTCTGCTTCTCCGAAATAGTTTTTATTCATTAATTATTTATTTCATATATATGAAGTGTGTTTACTGTCCAAGAACTTCTGGGCTTGTGCATGAAAATTTAAACTATATTCAGCAGCTAAAATCCCTCCTAAACTATAATGAAATTACCAAGTTAATGGAGTGGTGTAATCAAACCAGTTAATAAATATGGTGTGGCCTTATAGATGCCAGAAGAACAAATGTCAATAGATATTGACAATTTGCCATGCAAAAGCATGACATTTGTTTATACTCATATGGTCACACATTTACTATTTTTATTGTCCAGTTAGTGCATTGGAACCACAGTATTGGGCCTTATGGAAATAAAAGAAACATTTTCCACTTTCCAAAAGTAAGTTACCCAGGATTTATAAAAAATAATGCATATTAAAGTTCGCCAGAGGGGTTAAGTCCAATCAAAAGGCACCCGCTCCCGCTAACACACAGTGTGAGGATGTGCTTGGTACAAAAAAAGGAGTCTGGAGGAGAGGTGTTTCATTACAGACAGAGATGGTGGTTGATGTACCTCTTTGTGGCTTTTATTCTTCAGTGGGGAAAGTATTTAAACTTATGGGAGTCTGTGTTTTGCATGTAAGCAGGTAATCTTTTGGAGCAAATACAGCTCTTAACTTCTCCTAGAAGCTTTTATAAACATTTGCTTGTACAGCATGTTCTATATTTCAGATTCTGAATTAAAGAATGAAAGTGCTCCTAAAACTGATTGCTCTGTATATAGACCCTTTTACTTAAATGTGCTTTATTAAATTCTACCTAATTCCTAAGCTAGATGAAGGAGAAGGCAAGCACCGCACACAGCTGGCCACACTGCCTTTTGGGTGTCATCCTTCAAAAGCTTCTTTTATATATTCACAGAAACAAGAATAAACCACCAGAAAACAGAGGTGCATTTTTTTACTTTGATAAAAAATAAGAAATCACATTATTGATTTACTATTTTCATTAATAACACTGAAATACTTCTTTTAACTTTCTCTTACAAAACTTATTTGTAACTAAGCCAGTATTTTGGAAACAGGATTTGGGCTATCGAGACAAAACATTTTTCAAGGGAAGGTATGAAAAATTATTTATGAAGGATCACAATTAATAAGTAGCTTCAGGAAGTTTTGAGCACAATGGTTTATGAGTAATCAAAACTTAAAGACAATTTTTTTAACAACTTGGTTGATAGTTATTGAAATAGAGTGATAGATATATAGAGATTGATTATATACTATTCTCTCTACATTTGTGAAAGTTTGAAATTTACTATTAAAAAGTAAAAATAATATTGCCACTTATTATGGAATATTTGCAAAGTACAAATAAGCAGAAAGAAATCACCCAAAGATACTAAATATTAGTGAACTAAATAATGAACATTTCTTCAGTTATCTTACTAAATATATATATGTAATATAATATGTATACATAGATCATATGTGTACCATGCTGTATATATCTTATTTTGTACTATGTCCTCTTGGTTTATCATGAACAATTTCTCAAACACGATACTTAATAACTATATTAAATTTCATCTTATAGATCTAATTTGATTTACTTTCTTTCCCCCATTATTAGATATTACTTTATTTCTCTCTTCTCCTCCCAAGATTGTAAAATATGTTGCAACAACAACTATACATGAGATTTACAGAGTTTATAATTATGTTCTTAGTATATATTTCTAAGAAATGTAATTTCCAAGTCAAAGAGTATACAAGCCTTTATATTTAGCTTTTATATTTTTATGTACACTGTCACATGAACTTCCAGAAACAGTATTAATTCACGTGTCCACAAGAAGTACACTAGTCCCCCTTATCCACAAGGAATATGTTCCAAGACCAGAGTGGATGCCGAAACCACCATGGGTAGTACCAACTCCTACACAGATTTTGTTTTTTCCATATACACACATATCTATGATAAAGTTTAATTTATAAATTAGGCACAGTAAGAGATTACAATAACTAATTATAAAATAGAACAATTATAACATTGTACTATAGTAAATGTTATGTGAATGTGGTCTCTTTCTCAAAATATCTTATTGTACTATACCCACCCTTCTTCTTGTGTCGATGTGAGATGATAAAATGATAGGCAAGAGATATTATGATTGTTTTTATTTGCACTTCTTTCATCATTAGTGTGGTTGAACCTCCTTCATGCATTTCTTTTCATTAGTTATTTTCCTTTCATCAGTATTTCTCCTGTATGTGCCCATATACACCTTTGTCTATTTTTCTTCTTGGTAGGGGAGCATTTTTCTTTTTCTTATTCCTCACATCCATTTCAATAATTCCACTAATTCCATACAAAATCAGTTTTGGGTTAACATTTTATGCCTTACTTTTTCCACATTAAGACATGGTTTCCATATAAATGAAACCATTTTCAACATACTAATCAACCACTGAAGACAATTCACTCTAATAGCCAAAGTAATAATTACAGAAATGATATTATGAATGCCTGACTTCTCATGTTTCTGGCAGTAAACAACCTACATTCTCCCTAGATAAGAAGGTGAACTTTAGGTGCAAGTCTGCAAGTGAGTTGAGTGTAAAGGGTCAAACTGTAGAGGCCTGTGACATGGCGATGGCAATCTTAATTTCAAGGGAATTGTCTGCCTCCAGTGTCTCTTATAACCTCCCTCCAAGTTCTGTCTCTTAAAGTCAGTGCCTGAATAATGAATTGTAAAGGTTTTTATACTATTCTACTTCCTTTAATGGCATAATAATATAGATTAAAATAGGCGAGAGAAAACACAAGTTATTTTGGTCATTGGATTACTTATATTCACAAAAGGAGCTATATTTACTAGTTTCATTTAGGGCAGCTATGGGCCTAATCTATGTTATTTCCTAATTCCTTAAGTAGCTTCCATTTTAGAATCTACTTCCATGTTTATATCAATGCATTTCAACCTATGCCCCCCCCTGCTAATTTTTTAAAATTAAACTTCAATATGCAAATAGATGAAAGTGTTACATTATTTACATAAATATAGTCAAAAGTCTATTTTAACATGTGTTTATTTTAACTATAAATATGTTTACTGATTATAACATATATTTGTTTATAATTACAAAAACTAGCATAATGAGACTATTCCAGCCATGTCAGTCTCAATATTGAATTTTTTCCAATATCCTGACTTGGTTTCATAATATTAAAAACAACAACAACAACAAAAAAAAAACTCTTGATCTACATAAGCAATTGCAAATAGTAGTTTAAAAAAAAAGCTTCCCTGTTTTTCATCTCTGCGTATTCCTCAATTAAATAACCCAGAATTTTAAATAAAATCAAGGTTTAGTAACTAATTGTATCTCAGTTTTTCTCAAATGTAAGTCAGGCAGAAAGCATCCAATCTAACAAACAGTACTAGAATTACCTTTCATATGACATTATGTAAACATGTTATGGGTTCCCTTGTTAATGAAATGTCAACAATTCTATTATGATGAGAACATGTAACCAGGAGACATTCCTGATCTCCTACCCTGTGCTAAACAAGAACTGTTTTACAATTTTATGTTGAACAGACATGTTAAGACATGAATTATTTTTAAAACATGCAAAATTTAAACATGCCTAGCCAATGAGACATTTGTACAATGTTCAAAAATATGCACAGAGGTGGGAAAAAAAAGTTTGCATACGTGCAAAAAGTACCTAAAACACAGTTTAACAGGCTAAGGTCCTCCAATATGTTGACGTGGATAATAGTGCATTGGAGTACATATTTTTAAACTAGTTTTTAAAATATGGTACTAAAACCTGCTTTGAAAAACCAATGTCAAATCAAATTTAGGTGCAATCTCCAAATACAGTTTGTGAACTTCTGTCTTGAGAACTGCACAGTATAGTGTAACTTTAATCAGATAGTTCTGAGTTTAAATTCTATTGCTTCTACTAAATAGTATAGAATACAGGGAAAATAATTAACTTCTTTAAGCTTCAGTGACCACATCTGTTGTGAGATTAAATAAGATAATGCCCAGAAAGCACTTAGCCAGAATGCTGGTTTTGGTGATGATGATAATAAATGCTCAGTTGTCATTGTCTGTAAGGCCTATTCTGACCAAGCTACCTAAAACTGCAACATGCCCAGATTCTCCCAACCCCATCCTTTGTATCCCCCTCCATCTGCTCTATTTTTCTCCATTGAATTTATCACTTTCTAACAAATTATTAACAATCAACAGTAGGATATGATTTCCAGTTAAAGAAACATCATGTATAACATCAAGCTCTTTGCAGATCTTAACCTTTCAGACTCAAACAGACAAAAATCCCTTCAAAATACTAATTAGTAGGTTCCTGTATCTTGAAATAAAATCTAGGTTCATTGACTCACTAGAATGGAATTTCTAAGACAGAGTTTTGTCACTTTTTTTCACCAGATGCTTAGAACAGTGCCTGACACCGAGCCAGTCATCAATAAAAATTTGTTAATGAATGAATGGCAACTTAAAAATGCCTCAGAACATATTATCAAAGATTTTAGATTGTCTTAAATCATGGAGAAAATTCCTTTTACTCCATTTTAAGTTCCTAATACTCAGTATAGTCATATAATTAAGCACTAGTCACTGGAGGTGGAGTTAGAAGCAGGACTCATATTGAGTTTGTCTCTCCCTGTGTGGATATAACCCAAGCCAGTTTCATGGGCACCCCCATGATCTAGGTTCCAACAGGGAAAAAAGGGAAGGCTTTTTAGGCAGAAAGGAAAGTTAAAGTTTACAATTTCTTACTGCTCCAGGCACAGCCTAGCATCCACTGCTGCTGGAGAAGAGTAAGCAGAATTGTTCCAGGAAAAATGGGCCCTTGTCCAATCAACAGTAATTCTGTCAAAAGGCTCCAGATGACACATAGCAAAAGAAACTAGAGGCATGTCTTGCGCTGTTGTCATAGGCTGTCCCTGGACCTTGGATCTATGACCATTGGGTTCTACCACTTATGGGGTCAATGAATAGCCTGATTCTTCTTGAGCATGGCCAAAATCCAGTGAGAAGGCTGCCATGTCAAGATTGGCTGGGTATTCAGAAATGGGCTGCCTAGACAAGAGTAGTCCATTGGTACTTTGAAAATATACAATTCAAACATATCTCTAATACCTAATTCAGCTGCTGAATTTTGATTGACTTGTGTCAGCTTAGTATCTATGGTTATGGTGTCATCCACTTTAAGAGAGTCTAATGATCAAAGGAAAAAAAATTGTCTCATTGCATTGTATCATTTGCTTAGAGGCTCTAGGTCCTAAAGAGGGGACTGTCTCAGCAACTCGCCTACCAATTACCAGGGTAATTCCAGAGCAAAACAAAGCCTACTAGAACACTCTGGCCAAATCTCATATGAGCTCACTCCTAATGACAGGAGTGTGATGCAATGTCATGGTGTTTTCAAATCATCTTCCTAAATTTGATTCCATTCTCTTTCTCCAAAATCTGAAGATTACTTCTGTTCTACCATCCACCTTCCTTTCTCTTCTTTTTTTTCAATCTTATGTTTTTTCTTTTCCTGTGCAAGCCTTCTAAGTTTGGATGACTTAGCATGAGGAAATGTTTAAAGATGTTCTAAGAAGAACCATTAATGTTAAATGAAAAAAGTTATTTTTACTAAGTTACCTAGCTGGTCAAGCCCCATCTGACTGGACTTGTACTACCTTTACCTAAACTATGTCTACCAGGATACTGGTGCCCATGAGGTTGTACCATAATGGGCATGTGGGACTATTACCATAGTCATAAGATGGAGGGTGACCATTAACTACCAATTAGCCATGATATCTAGTTGGAGAAATACCACATACAATCTTGTCATACTCTTTAAAGACCTGGTCTCCTAGCACACAGAGACAACCAACTCTTCCAAGGAAAAAATTAGTGACTTCTGTTATTGTAAAATAAAGTAGAAAATAGCGTAGTAAATTCTGTGATCGTTTAGTGTATTCTCATCTGAAAGCTGCATGGTGATACCATGAATTCTTGTAGTGTACATGTTTAACCCAGCTTGGGGGAACACAAAAATGCATTTCATCTGAAAAGGATACATTTGAGCCTTTTGATGATATGGGGGAAAAATGTTTAAAATTATGCCATCTGTTGCTTTAGAACCAGGCATATCCAAAACTACATTACTATTTACTACTGATTAATTTACTTTTGTACCATAATGCTTTACTTATTAATTTGGGGCTTACCAGAGTGCTACAATAGATACTCTGAAGTGTAGAAGAAATCATAACAACATTTATGATACCAGTAGGTGGAATAAAGCTATCTCTAGGGTGAGGTCTAAAAACGCACCAGCAAAGACCTTCTGTTTCCAAAATATAAACCCCACAATTTGGTAGTCCTCTATAAAACCTCATTCATTTGAGCTGCAAAAAGATTTTCCATCTTTAAGAGTCTTCTAATAAAATACAAATACCCCCAGTAGGTGCTAAGCCATATCATCTCACACTTCAGTTACTACTATGTACCCTGGTTGGTAACCTGCCAAGAATAAAACACTAGATGAATTGGCAATTATTGTGAAGGCACTGGGAAGGGGCGTTGGAGTTGAAGGAAAGGTGGAAAAGTTCCAGTTCAGGTTCTTGCATGGCACAGCAGAGACAGTGGGATTAGTGGAGCAGAGTAAGTGGGCTTTGCAATCATAGGAACTAGTTCATACCTAGGCCTGCCTGCTATCTACTTATCTGCAAGACATTAGGTCACTTACCTTGGCACTCTGAACTTCAGTGTCCTCTAGAAAACAAAATAATACCATTGTATTAGTCAAGGTTCTCCAGAGAAACAGAATGGATAGGATATGTATATATACATAGAGATAAAGATTTATTATAAGGAATTGGCTTAGGTGATTGTGGAGGCTGAGAAGTCCATGATCTGCTGTCTGCAAGATGGAGACCTAGGAAGGCTGGTGGTATATAGTTCCAGTCCAAGTCCAAAGCCTAAGAACCAAAAGAACCAACGTTGCAACTATGAGTCTGAGTCTGAGGGCAAGAGAAGACTGTGTTCCAGCCCAACAGGCAGAGAAAGCATATTCTCTTTTCTTCTGCCTTTTTGCTCTATTTGGGCCCTCATGGAATTGTATTATGCCACCCACTTTAGGGAAAACAATTTGCTTTACTCAGTCTACTGGTTCAAATGCTAATCTCATTCAGAAATATCCTCACAGACACACCCAGAAATAATGTTTAGCCAAATATCTGGGTACCCTGTGGTCTAGTCAAGTTCTCACATAAAATTAACCATCGCAAGTCTACTCCTTGTCAACCTGGCACCCATATGCGTCTCCTTAAACCATACATATTTGTCAAATAAAGAAAATAACAGGGTCACAATTCTACCTAACATGATAAAACTGTACTGTGTACAAATGAAAGTGCACTAACCCCTTGCCCCAAAAAGAAGATAAATTCCTTGGGTGATATTTAATCTTTTCCTTGACATCCTATAACTTAAATGCAATGATGTAAAATTAAGAATACATAAATACTATAATAAAAAGTCTGTACATCTTATTTCCATAAGGAAATAAGAGAGGAAAGAAAACACACAAACATATTCATAACAGAATTAGGAGAAAATTCTCATGACAGTTACAGCCTTTGTTTCTGTAACTGGTCAAGTGGTCAGAGCTGGTATTTACAGCTACCTTCTTCCATTACCCATTATGTATTCCTTTGCCTTCATCAAGCAACTTTGATGGTCATGGATCTTACCTGGTCTGGGCCATTAGTAATCCTGCCTGGACGGGGTTGTAGTTTTCCATTGACCTTAATCACAGGGCATGGTAATACTAAGGGAAGCCCTAAGGGGTCTCCTGTCTACCACACATACTCTTCTTTACCTACATTGTGGAGTAGTAGCCCAGTTTCCCCGTGGCAGTTCGGATCAGTCACCCCAGCCGACACTGTTACTGCCTTCTTTGCCTCTTGAGCCAGGGCCAGGAGAAGCCTACAGTGGTCCAGTAGCAGTCTTAGCTTTCAGTGCAATGGGATCATTCTTATGTCTCCTGGTAGAAGCATTCCTCCCTCTGGAACTAAGACCTCTAGGCCAGCAGAGCAGCTCATGGGAACAGGAAGGAAAAATTTTGCTAGTGGGTCATTGGTGTAGTAATAGTGAGTGGTGCCACTCCCATTTCTACTCCTTGATTCCTGGACCCAGGAATCCTGGCTATGGAAGAAACAGCACCATGTATTAGATGCATATATAGCCTTCTGGAGAACCTTGTCCCAGCCCTGCGAGGTATTGCCACCTAGCTGGCACTACAACTGAGTCTTCAAAAGGCCATTCCACGATTCATCAAGCCATCTGCTTCAGGATAAAGGGGGAACATAGGAAGATCAGTGAATTAAATGAGCATGCATTGCTGCACTTCTTTTGCTGTGAAATAATTCCCTTGAGCAAAAGCAATGCTGTGTAGAATACCATGACAGTGGATTCTGATGAGTAAATGAGATAATGTATGTTGTTTTACTTTCCTAGAATCATAAACATGTACATACATCAGAAATGTTTAATAACAGTAATACTGTGTATTTGGCAAAGTGAACATTTCAGACAATGGATGCTTTGGGAAATTATACTGTAATAAAATTTTCAGAGATGAAGTTTCCTTAGAGATTATCTAGAGGGTTTCAAACTTTTTAAAGCACAAAATCTTTCCTTCTAACAAAATTTATAAGAAATCTATTATGTAAAACAGGTAACATTAGACTTGCTATATTTAAAAGTGGAGTGCGGTGGGAGGTAATGCAGAGAAGCAGGCAGTGCTTGCTCAGTCAAGGCATTTCCCAGAATCCCCCAGGATAAATTTTCTCAAAAATATATTCAAAGATCAATGGAATCCCCTGCCATTAATTAAGTGGCACGCAGTCACTTTTAGGCAGCTTTAATAGGAAAAACAATCAATGAAATTATTTTGATCAGACATATTTCACAAATGTAAAATGTAGGATGAATTTTGAGCTTTACAAAATTTCTTTCTGGCTAACTCAAATAACGTGTTTAAAGATTCTGCTTGTGCTTTAGGAATTTGGATCAACCTGCCTTGGCTAACATTCTGGAAATGGTGCAGTTTTTTTGGCAGTTGAAGCATTTCACTTATACATATATCGTTGTCTAGGTTTGTTAACTTGGTTTTTGCATTGAACTAGCAGTCTAGAAATTTGGTTCAATGGCTCAAAAGTAGATCACTGAAGTATAAAAGGACAGATGAAAATACATAAATACTTCAATAAGAACAATTTGTTAATGAAAATAATTAGTAGGACTTATGTGCAAATATATAAATCTAAGTGTGCTGGGACATGTGAATCTGTGAACAACATGCATTCTCACAAGCATACTCCCCTGCCTGATGTGTCCCTCCCAGTTTCCCAGCTGAATTCCACAACATCACTAGGCATAGGGGAGGTTTTACTGAGAAAGGTCAAACCTTCGAGGCCATTACTCCCCCATGAAAATTAATCAGTCTTAGAATGCATTCTTCTACAGTAGGTTTACTATGCCATCTCTTAACTGTTTTTTATTAAGGTTAGACTCTAAAATGTTCTCACATATGACTTGTATAGATTAGGGCATTTGATTTAAACAAGAAGACCAGATTTGAGGTTTACGTTTAAGAAAACTAAATATTTTTCAATATAGATTATTGAAATATTTTCCTTGTAAAAATCAAATATGCAACAAAGATTGAAGGCAATTACTCACAAATTAAAATGCTTTTTAGATTTTTTTTCTACACCTAACAATTTAAATGTATTTCAGGGCTAAAATACAATGTTATCTTAATTCAATCTCCAGAACTTTGTGGTCTCAGTACCATTTAAAGGATGAATTAGAATTTTTCCAGCCTGTTTCACTTAACACTTTCATGGGTGTTACTTAGTAGATTAAAGACCTCAGGCATCAGTGTTTGTATGTATGTTATTAATCACATTAGTGACATTATTTTGTTTATTGTTAAAGAATTTCATTCATACTTAAAATGAGATAGTAACACAGGAACCATGAAGAGTGTAGTAGAAACATTTCCCCTCCCTAAGAAGACAGCTAAAATCTTACCATCAATGTTCATTGCTGCATATTGCCACACTAGACTATCAACATACATCATTGAAATCATCTCACCTTTTCCTAAATGTATTAAAGGTATGGTTTACTTTAAAAAGGGGTAGTTTAATAACCGTAATATTGCACATGTAATTGTAGATTAATGATAATAAAATAAATTATATTAAAAAAAAACTACCCAAGAACAAAACCCCCGGGCCTGATGGAAAAAAAAAATCCAATATCTGAATTTGTAGAGTTACAAAAATGCCTTCATCAAGAATATCTGATTCTGTTTGTAAAATGTGCTACTCACAGGTTTGTAGGTGTGTGTATTGGAGTACTTTCACTAGAATAGGGGCAACCCAATTGATCAAATAATAGTATCAAGCTACCCCATTTTTCAATGTGATGTGGTAAAAGTCAGAGGTCTTTTAAAAAATAAGGGTAAACTGCAAGACTCATCTGTTTCCTTTTCTTTTCCAGCCCTAAAACAACAAACTAAGATAACAAATGGAATTTTCCAGGCTTTGCCTAGAAGCCTTTATCTTCAAAAGAGACCTGAAGAAGACTTAACTGACCTTTCCATGCAAGAAAGCGTTATCACCTGCTGAGATTTGTCTTCCTTGTTGGCACCTCCCTACCAAGGGGGAGGCTAAATTCAACTTCAACTTGTGCAAATTAAAAGTAACCTTGAGGCTAATGGGTTTTCAACATCACTCCTTACTGGGCAAAAAATTTGTGCCCCATAAAATTAAATTACCTCCTCAAAACTTCTTCAATAAATTGCAACATTAAATACAGCAAAATTGGAATTCCTACCAAACAATTCCCCTCTCCCTGAGGTAACTCTCCCGTCACTGTTAAAATTGATTCCATCGCTAATGGAATATTCCATCTAGTTCTAGGGTCCAAAAAAGATGTTCAGAAAACCTAAAAACTGTCAAAGAAAGAACAAAGGTCAGAAAATAAATCAGATCATTGAGGAAAATAGATCTATAGTTTAGAGAAAGAAATGCTCTAGCACTTAACCAAATACTAAATTTAAAGAATGTGGGGAGTTCTTACCTAGCAGAAGGTGACTTGCTCTTTTCAATTTCTTTGAAAAAGTGATCAGAAGGAAACAATCAAATAATTAAGCAAGGTAATGAGTTTGTAAGGTGGGTAAGCTCTTGTATTAACTCTAGAATTACTAAAAACTGACTACATTTGCACTAATTGAGGAAGTTCTAATGCAGTCCTTTTTAAATGGGATTGGAAGTCATGAACACATTTGTTGAATGAATACTCTGTATTATGAATTAAAACACTTTCTTTAGAAGTGAAAATAACAAGAAGGAAGCTACCATCCACTTGACTGACTGAAAATATACAAAACTAGAGGCAATTCTTGAACACAAGCTGACAGCACAAATTGTGTGCATAATTGGAACGGTGAAATAATTTCAAGGAAACACACAATTATCATGAGGTTATGTAATGCCAAGGTATTCAGTTTGGTCTGAAAGACAATGGGCAAATATAAGTCCATGGTGATTATCCTGGTAGCTGTGTACAGGGTGGGCTAAAATCAGGAAAAACAATGCATACTAATACCAGTCCTAATAATATCCAAAACTGATAGGTGCCAAACACTGTTCTAAACATTCCCATGTACTAACTTGTTAAATCTTCACAGTAATGCTATGAGGCAGATGCTGATATTACCTCATTTTACAGACAGGGAAACTGCAGCACTTAAATAATGTCTGATTTTTACAGTAAGCATTTTGCATAACAACCCCCATGCAGGTCAATTCAAGCAAAGGTCACTTCATCTTCAAAGCAGGTATTCTCATCCAGAGAAGAATACTCATACTGCCACTAAATGTATTATTTTAAAATGTTATTATGGAAAATGTCAAACATGTCTAAATACAAATTGGTATATGACCACCCCCTCCCTATGTATCTAATCTTGATTTATCTACTATTCTTCCACTCATTACCCATGACCCTCTCCCCATTATTTTGGAGTAAATGCAAACATTATATCATTTCACCATCACTAAATCTTTCAGTATGTATCTCTAAAAGATAAGGACACCTCTTTCCTTCTCAACAGGACAATAATGTAACATTTTTGAAGTACAATAATTCCTTAATATCAAATATCAATCAATGGGCAAGTTCCAATAATGTTACTCACTTTAATACTGAGAACTTATGTGTTAGTTTGGACACTTCCAAATATACTACTTCATTTAAATTGCTATTTTTTTCCTTCCTCTTTTCACTCTAACTAAAAGGAACGGGTCTGCCTCTACGCCATGACCCGAAGGCCCGCTGCGGACCTTCCCACAGAGGCCCCGGCCCAGCGGCCTCCCCCCCGGGCCCCTCTCCGCAGAAGGTCCCACAGCGTGTCGCAGCCCCTTTGCTGGTGGGGCCCAGGCTCGGGACCGGAAGCTGTGGTACGCCGGGTTCAGTCTCCCAGCCCCGCGACCCCGGCCCCGCCCCTGTTGCCTAGGCGACGAGGGGCCGCTGCGCTTCGGCGAGGCCCTGGGGATGTCTGTGGGGACAACTCCCGGTCGGACGACCCCTGCGGCGATGACCCCGGCGGGAACCACGCCCGAGTCGGAGGTACGCCGCCCCTCCCGGTACCCGCGACCCCCAGACGCACGCCCCCGGTCTGCGGGGTCCGCGGCCGAGGTCTGCCTCCGGAGAGGACCCGCACGCCGGGTTGGGTGCTCGGCCGGGCGTGGCAGCGGGGCTGGGAACGTGCCGGGGCCTCGCAGGGCACCTGGAGGCGAGCGGGGGGATCCCCTCGGCACCACCCCGTGCGTCCCTAGCCTGCCGCTTCCGCCTGCGACCCGCCGGGGCGCGCTGTGTGTCGTGCCCTGGAGTATAAACCGCAGAAATTCCTCCATTGGAAGTTCGGTGTCCAGACCACCTCACAAGTACGCGCGCCTCCCCTATTTTCTGCACTGGAAAGGGATCTTGGAATTTAAAATGGGACAGCCATTGCTGTTATTTATTTTGCATGATTATACTTACGATGGCTCAAAAGGTGTCATGGAGTAATAACTCTTTAGTGGTAGTGGATTGATTAATATTTGAAGGCTAAGGCTTGGTGTTTCCCTAATTATTTTAAATAAATAAATACATGATAGGACAAAGGAGCACCTGGAAAAAATCGACCTTCTGGTTATGGCTTGATTTCTCATCATCAGCTTGTCTTTAGGAAGGTTATTGTTTAACCTCCTTGGGAGCCGGTGGTTTTCTGGGTAAAATAAAGATTATCGTTAGGCCCCTCCCAATGCCAGTTCTCAATAGTAAATGAGTTTTAGGTAATATGAATTACTCATAACTTAGTATGTTGAAATTTTAATTAAGAACTATCAGCTGTGCCAGATCCTGCTTTAAAAAAGTTTGAATTTTCACACACTGAGTCCATCCTGTTCTCTAAAGTTTTTCTAAGTTTTTTTAAGACAATGTTAATAATGTTATTATTAACATTGATATGCTCAACTCTCTTATTAGTTTAAATAACTTTTTTTGTGCGGAGGATAAGTATTAGCTGCAATTTTATAAATGAAGAAACAGAGCCCATAATTCAGTGCCTTGCTCAGATTTACAAGCCCTTCCCAGTGCAGATTCTTCCCAATACTGTATGCAGACCGCTACAGCATGCTGACTCGCCTATGAGCTTTTTTAAATTAGCATACATTAAAAATACATTTTAATGTGATACACCATTTACTAAGCCAGTTACTCCCTTGTGATTGCTAATGTAAGTAATATAATTTCAAAGTAGCATAGGAAATTTCCCAATTAAATTGTGTTATTTAAATATATACAAAAACAAACTTATGAAAATGCGCAATTGTCAATGTACACTTAAATATACTTATCCATGTAGATAATGTCATTTTTAAGAAGACTGATAATTTGGGGCTAATGAATCTGCACTTCAGAAATAAAAAAGAAAGAAAATAATACTCCATAATTTTTTTAAAGATGCAAAGAAGCGCCATGCTCCAGGAAAAAAAATTGTAATGGATGGGTCAGATTAATAAGCTAGTTATACACCTTAAATGATTTTCTGCCCTCTAAGCACTGTCAGTGGGCATACTGGTTAACTTCTTGGAGGAACAGGTATTTCCATGACAAGCAATTCTGGATATGCTCAATCTTTTAGTTAGTAACAAACTAAGGAATCAAGTTGGAATTTGGACTCACTTAGCTGCTGTACTCATTTGCTAAAATTAACAGGCTAATATATGCATGTTGGAGACTCCATTTTCCATTAATGAAAGCAGAGTTCCTGTAGTTCACGGAGAAGGTAGTTGATCTGTAGAGCTGTGTCAGTCATTAGAATGACAAGTCCTGCCGGCTGCCCATTTATGCCTGCTGTGGGTTTTAGGGGTTAGATGGGAAAGATGGCAAAAACCTCTCTCTCAGGTCTGCATTCCCAAGACCACAGCTTTTCAGTCACACTGAAAAGTTCTTTCTAGATCACATTCTTTCCAGAGTTGCTCCCCTAAGACCTAGTCCCTTATGGTGTCATTCCTAATATATTTTGTATCCAAATTGATTTAGCCAGTAGACTATCTAGTCATCTGAGCCAAATAGTAGGGAAATATTTCTTTCCTTGCCTAGTCTGTGGAAATAAAGCACAAGCCTCCAGTAGTCTGAGGTTCCCCATTTGTTTTTTGTTACCAGTACCTGGAATAAAAACAACCAGTTGTCCCACTCACATAATAGACACTCAATAAAATGTAATTTAACTAATTAAAATCATAGGTGGTCTGACATATGCCGGGAAAGGTAGTTATTATAGACCAAAATCTACTCTATAAGGTACTGTGAACAAGCAGACATGAGATGGAGGTCCAGGAAAATATTTTTTTCTGTGATATTGCATAAACTCTGCTGTCCAATTTTCTTGAGTTCAACATTGCAGTTTCTTTAGCAACATAGAAGTAAATGTCTCCCTCTAAAAGGTAAGACCAAACCTTTGGAAGATACCTGTGTAAATGCACAAGACCAGAGAAAATGACAAAAAATTGAAAATAAATATTGGCTATGTATAGATCTGTAAGTGAAAGGAATTTATAAATATTTATAAATTAGTTTATAAATGAATACTTAAAATTCAACCATCAGTCTTTTATCAGTAGTTTGTTCATAAGTTCTGAATAGCTCAAAAATACTTTTTGGTAAATATCATATAAGTAGTATATTTAAAAGGACTAAACTCACATCAGAGAACTGGAAGAAAATGTGAATGATTATTTCCCAATTGTTTCTTCTGTATAATGTCTCTCAATATTACCACATTCCCTAATAGATGACATTTATTCCTTGCCTTTGGGACTTTATCAAGACAAGAGGACACTTACATAACCTTGAGTGGAAAGATGTCACTTGTTTTAGAGATCTTCAACATGTCCAAGAGGAAGCCATTTAGTAATCCCTACAGACCTTGGAAACAGCCTCACCCCATCATTGGCATGTTAGAAACCCCTGGGGATCAACTTGAGCAGCAAGGTGGTCAGGTTCCTGCAACTTCCATACCACTCAAGAGGTATTTATTGAAGCCATTTACAAAACATAGGGTAGAAAAAAACCTGTGCAGGGATAGGCGAAGGATGCCAAAAAATCACTTGAAATATTGTTGAGAAAACAGTTCTAATAGTCCTCAAAATGTTGTCATACTCCATTATTTATCAGACACTTAGAACCTCTGGGAATACTGACTGGTGGATATGGAGATACTGACACAAACATTTGGGTTTGTCTTTCTTCTTACTTTTGGTCTTGGGTTTCCTGTCTTACTTAAAAGTCCTGCTTCTTCTTCCAGCCCCCCTTTCAGATTGTGCAATCTTCAATACTTTTCTAATATTTAAAGTTTTATCTTGCTAAATTAGGTCTTTAACATGGCTAAATTAATTTTTGATAGATACATTCTGTGTATTTGAAATGAGGATCTAGTTTTGTTTTCTTCTAAATATGAGCCATCAGTTATGCCAAATTAATTTACTAAATAGACCATCCTGTCTCTTCCCACTGAGAATAGACTGACTGCTGCTCTCACATTAGGTATATATAATATACATATATTTATATATACACACACATAATATGAATATAATATATACATATAGTATGAATGAGCACAAGAATGGATAAAATAGTGGAACAGAATAGAGACTCCAAACATATATATGTATACATGTATATGTATAAATTTATATACATGTGTATATTTATTTTTTCTAATTTCCAAAAACTTGCATTTTTATGTATTATATATACATATACATATATATATAATTTATAAATAAAAATTTCTGATACAATTTATAATTTCTTTAGGTCTCATATTTCTATTATATTTATAACCA
>JAVSCE010013848.1:0-51190 GCA_032199065.1 Smutsia gigantea
AGTCCCAAGGGGCCGAGGGGCTGGGACTCTTTCCTAAGCACAGTGGGAAGGTTTTAGCAGGGGAGAAGTGATGTGATTGAGGTCGTAAAAGATTACTGTGAAAGCTCTGGCATCTCTTCACCTGGTCTCATTGGGGCTCCTACCACCTCTTCCCTTTACATAATCCTGTCTGGCTCCCCCATTAAATTCTGAGCTCTGTGGACATCTGTCTTGCTCACTGCTGAATCCCCAGTGTCTAGCATAGAGCCCAGCCCATGGTAGGTGAAATAACTCTCAGGTGAATCAATGAATATGCCTAGCATCTCTCAGCAGGGCAGAGTAGGACCCAGGAGCTGAGATCTGTATGCACCCAGCACCAGCCCTGGAGACGTCCTTGTCTGGACATATACATGCCTGGCCCCCATTAGATCAGGGCTGGGTCAGAGGAAGGCAGGGCGCTGGTGGGGTGTCCTGGAGGAGGGGTGTGTGTGGAAGAGTTGAAAGTGGAAGAAAAGAGAGTGGAGAAATGGAGCTCACTTCAATTAAGCACTGATTGGATCAGCAGCTCTGGGCAGGGGAAGCGGGGAGGCCACCCCCACCCCTTCAGGGGGCAGGAGCTTCCCTGCCTTAGTACTCCCCATTGGGCAGGGCATCCAGTGGATGCCTTGGCTTCACAGACCCTGGCTTCAGACCACTCCAATCTCCCACGCCCCATCTCCTCCTGCTCACCTGTACACCACAGCACTCTAGCGTTCCCTACCTACTTTTTGTCCATGCCTCCCTGGCCCCTGAAACTTCTACTCCTTCTCGTGGGTGTGACACACTTGTCTTTCCCACTTCCCACATTTCCTCCTGCTTCAGAGAAGGAGAGCGCCTCCCTGGAGCTTTCCATTTCCTCCTCCCTTGGCAAAAAGTTGAGGTCTCTTTCCTGATAAAGTGAAAGCTGCAGGAATCTGGAGCAAATGTTCATACTCTCCCACCCCCAGGCTCCTGTCCCTCTCCTCTGCATCTCCCCCCACCTCTGCTGGCTCCACTGTTTCCCTTCCCCACTCTGCTCTATGCCCTGAGAGGCTGACCCCTACACACTGCATCAATGGACGTCCTTGTCTTCTGGCTTCCAGGTGGGTTTGGCCAATAGGAGGCACTGGCACAAGATAAAGCCAGATGAGAGAATGGGATATTAATCCTCCTGCATCCCTCCCTGTAGGGAGGGTCACCTCTGCTGGCTGTGTCCCTTGCCAAAGGCCCTGTCCATACACATCTCTCCCTGGGCTCTACTAACATCCTACTTTCCCCTTGCCCAGTCAGCGGGGCCTGGAAATGGTAATGGCTTGCCATGGGCACTTGACCAGGGATGCTGTACTAACTCCTGCTGGTATCCCCAAACTGTGCCTGCAAATTACCTATAGCAAACCTGCCACCAATTACCCTGTCTGAATATGACAGTTGTTTTCCCCAAGCTCCTGACTGGGGTTCCCCACTCTTCCCTCCCCACTTCTGCTCAATGGCATTCAGGGCGTCCAAGCCCTCTGTCCTCTATCTCCATCCCAGGTTGCCTCCCTTGAGATCTGCATGGCTCAGTCCTCTTGATTTCTTGCAGCTTTGGACACCACCAGCTGTGTCCCTCCTCCTTGCACCGCCCTCCTGCCCCTGCCACCATTGCTAGGGCACCAGGTTTGTCTGCTTCCCCTCTTACCCCTGTGGGCTCTGTCTTCTGCCTATCCTTAATGTGTTGGGCCCCCAGAGCTCAGTCTTCAGTTTTGTTCTCCATTCTGGGCCGCTCTGCCCCACCACACAAGGATACTTTTCTTTAACCCATTAGATGTTCCTAGGTCACTGCCCTAGGGGTCCAGCCCCTCAGACCGAACATGCCCAAACCTACTTCTGGCCTTTGGTGCATATCTGCTCCTCCCCAGTGCCTGAAAGTGGGCTCACCCTCTATTGCCTGGACCACACCCATCCTCCTTCCCAGCCTTCCCACATTCAGTCTTCCGCGTCTGGTCCTGCCCCTTCACCGGCTCCCAAATAATATTCCAGACACGCACATTGGTCCGGGACCTGGTCCCCAGCACGCTGACGACCAAGCTTCTGGCCTGGCGTTTGAAGCTCTGTCTTCCCATCCCAAACTTTCCTCTGGGTCTCACGGAAATGCTAAACGAACCGCCTGGGCGTGGGAGGCTTCCGTGGGTTGGAGCCCATCCTAGCAGTGTTTAGCTCCAAGGCCACCTTCTCCAGGCAGCCTTCCCTCCCTTCCTCCAGGTTAGGGCCCTTCCCCAGCTGCTCCTCCCACCTGGGCCTGACCACACAGGGCTGGGGGCGTCTGCGCCCGGCTCGTCTCCTATGCCCCATTTCTGGTGCGGGGCCAGCAGCTTAGAGCTGGTAGCGGAGAGAGATGGATGGATGGATGGATGCACGGATGGATGGGTGAATGAGTGAATGATGGAAGGTGGTCTTAAAGCGGGAGCTCAGAGAAGGGAGAGGCCGAGCTGGGGTGGGCCCGCGACCGGAGCAGTCCCATTCCAAGCCGCTGGGGTTGCCGCCCCTCGCCCCAGAAGCGCTGCCCGCGCAGAGCCCCTTGGCCGGAAGAAAGACGCGGCCGGACTCCAGACTGGGAGAGGCGGGCTGCGACCGAGCCGCGAGTCGCTATTGGCTAGCTCTCCAGGACTCTGGCCAATCAATGCGATCGGTTCCCCCTCGCCCCCAAGATGCTGTCTTCCTTCGGCCGGCGGCCGCCGAGGCGGAAGACAGCGCTTTCTCGTTACCTGGCAACCGTCAGCGGACCCCGTCGCCCCGGCAACTGTCCGAGGCCTCCCGTCAGCCTTCGCGGGGGTCCCTCCGGTTGCCCAGACAACCACGACCCGTTCTGGTCAACCATCAGCCCTTCTCCCGTTTCCCTGGCAATCGTCGCCACCCCCTCTGCCCCTGAACACGCAGTCCTCGTCCTGCCCGCAGGCCTCGCTCCAGACCTCCGACCCGGGCTCCGAGGGTCCCGGGCCCCCTCCTCCTCCCGCCTGTCTCGCGCCCCCAGGGGGCACTGTTCCCATCCTGGCAGAGGGACCCCCGGGCTGGGTCGGGCCTTGGGGATCCCCTCTCCGGCAGGGGACGGCGGACAGCCCGCTGCCGAGGCTGTGCGGAGCCCCCTGCCCTGCTCCCCGCACACGCTCTTGCGTGGGTCCGTCCAGGCGCCACAGGGAGCTTTTCAAAATGCAAGCCATGTCCCTCCCCTGCTGAAAACCCTCCCCCGGATCCCCCTGAAAACGGAATCCAAACTCGTCGTGGCCCCTGGCGGCCTGGCCCTGGCGTCTTCTCCCGCGTGCCTCCTCCCTCACGCAGCCCTAGCAGCCCCTAATCTCCACGCGGTTCCTCCCAGGCTTAATCCCACCTCCGACGTTCCTCCTGAGTTCTGCGTCCCCCAACCCCAAAGGGCACACCCCCCGGCAAAAAGCAAGGCCTTTCCTGAACTCCCAGCACACACTCCACGCCTCTTGCCTGTGCATTCCAGAACGAGGCTGTGTTTTTGTTCACACTCTATCCCCGGGGCCTAAACGGTGCCTGACACATGCGATGAGCGAGAGGATGTTATGTTGGGAACAAGGGAGGACAGAGGCTGGGTGACCAGCAGGCAGGCTTTGGCCAGGCCAGCCCATCCCAAAGATAAAAGAGGATGTATTTGAGTTCTACTGAGTCCCCAGGGAGATTCATCACACTGCTGGTCATGACACTGTCCCCAGCAGCCAGGCAAAGGCTGGGGAGACAGCAGTTGATGCTGTGACCAGCCTGGAGCTGGGTGGTCCACCCTTCACTTACACTGCCCTTGTTTGGAGGCTGGAACCAGGGGCCCCCACAAAGAATCAGCGGCAACTGTGGGTAATTTGGAGCAGAAGGTTCCAGGAGCTGGAGAGGCCTGCCTCAAACCCCAGATAGCTTATTCAGGGAGCTGGGCCCTTCCTGTGCTGGGTCCAGAATCTCACCTATCCTGACTGAGCTGTTTTCTGGTGGATCTGAGACAGGTATCCCAGAGGTCTCTCCCAGGCTGGGGCAAGAGAATTTGACCTTATAAGGCCTGGAGTGATGGCTGGGAGGGAGATGGTGGGAGCTGCCAAGAGGCTGGCTGGTGAGGAGTCTGGGCACCCATCTGCCTACCCATGAGGGTCCTCCCTTGGTGAGATGGTCAGGAGCCAGGCAGGGGCTGCCCCTACTCCAGGAATAGCCTCATCAGCACCGTCCAATAGAACTTTTTATGCTGATGTGGCAATTGTGCCCTTCAACTATAGTTGAGGAAGTGAATTTTTAAGTGCATTTGATTTTAATCAATTTGCGTTGGAATTGAAGTAGCCAGATGTGGCTACGGTACCATATTTTTTTATAGCTGAAGCCCCAGACCAGAGGTGGAAGCCAGTGACAGGAAGGTCAGACAGCTTATGGTTTGTGTAGCTCTGGGGGCTGACTCTGGCAAGTAGAGTGGGGCCCCAGGGAGGGGAGAGGCAGTGACACTGAGCGTCTAGCTCCACAGAGAGGCGTACGTGGTTCCCCAGAGCCACAGTGCTTGCTCACACGTGCACACACTCATGCCTGTGTTTGAGCATACAGTTTGGTGCATCTGAGGGCACCCACAGATGCACGTGTGTGCAGTCCAGGGGGTCCACCTAGGTGTATACGTTGTGTGGGTCCCAGGTGCACACAGGCCAGCCAGCGAGGAACACTAGTTCAGTAGGTCTTGCAAGAAGGCCCACATGTACTGGTGCATTTCCTCGGGGTTGCTCTGTGGGATCCAGTGGCCCACGTCTGGCAGGATGTGGGCTTCCAGCCGGCCTGGCACAAAACGTCTACTGATGGCCCCCACCAGCCCTTGCTCAAAGTAGGTGTCCTTCTCCCCCCACAGCAGCAATGTGGGCATGGCCAGCTCCTGGGGCTCCAGGGGGAAGTACCTGTGACCAAGACAGACAGACAGATAGAGGGACAGAAAGATGGCTGCCCTCACCTCCTGCCCCTGCAACTCCACTGAGCATCCACTCAGAATCTGGTCTCACCTGAAGAGGTTTCGGTAGTAGTTGAGGGGCCCAGTGAGGCCCCCGGGCTGTGAAAAATCGTAAAGGAAGGCCTCAAGCTCGTTGGGGGTCAAGTGTGGGATGCCCCTCTTGTGGTGCGTGAGGGTGGTCTTCAGGATCTGGGCACAACGAGGACTATGGTTTCAGTGCCCAGCCTTCCCAGTCCCAACCTGCTCTCCCCCACCCATGCCTGGGGCCCTCACCCCGTTGCACCTGGAAGTCAGACATGGACAGCAACTTCTCGGGCAGCCAGGGAAGCTGGAACAGGAATATGTAGTTGGAACGGAAGAACTGGCCGAGGTGGTGCATAGAGTAGTCTGTGGGGAGGGGAGGCGGATGTGAGGCTTGCGCTCCTGCATGGACCCAGGTCAGGCCCACAGACATGCCAACACTCAGCAGTGCCATCGCGGCCTGCCTGAGCCCATTGGGGTACTTGATACTCCTACCAGCCTGGGCTCCCTTCCTTCCCTGCTGAGTGGTCGCTGTACCCACAGAATGGGAACACCTCCCTCTGCAGCTCCCAGGAACCCCCACAGCCACCAGCGTGCTTCCCCTACCCAGGCCTGGATGCATTTCCCCTGCTTCATTCAACAAACATTTATTGAGTGCCTGCTGTGTGCCAGACCCTGTTTCTAAACTCCAGGGACTCAGCGGTGAATGGAACAGACTAAACTCCCTTGTCCTCAGGGAGCTGACCGTCTAGAGATAGAAACAAACAATAAACAGCAGAATGAGAGAGAGAGAGGGCATGCCGGGGCACAGCTATGACTACAACACTAAGAATTAAAATCAGGTGATGCGATGGCCACTGGATAGCTAGAAGAGGCATCTCAGGTATGGCAGTTGCTTAGTCACCCACATATTCCCTGACAGAGGAAAGCCATTTCAGCTCTTTTGCCTCGGTTTCCCCAACTGGCACTTTCATGAGCCCAGCAGGCTTGTGTAGGTTACTGTATGCAAGCTCCTTCTCACAGCAATTGCTATCTGTAAGTGCTCAAAAATGTTATGCAGATGCCAAAAAAAAGGGGTTACTCATAAGTGTACATTGTTGACTACAGACTGGAAGTACCACGGGGCAAGGGACCCAAGTTTGCGGCTGCATCCTCAGCCCACAGAGTGTTGACTGGTGAGCACAGAAGTGCAGACACAGACACACACCCCTTCACATGGGCAAATCCCAGCGTCCTGGACACACCTTGGTACACAGACATGGGGGCTGCGCTGACCACTACCATCCGCTCAACCAGGGATGGGTAGTAAATGGAGAAATTCCAGGCTAGGAGCGCCCCCCAGTCGTGGGACACCAGGATGCACTTGGAGTAACCTGTGGAGGAGGGGAGAGTCAGAGAAATCGGTGTAAGAGAGGTGCAGGTAGAGGTGAGGCAGGGGTCGGGGAGGCCAGGCCTGGGGTAAGGGTGCGTCCCCACCCAGGCCCAGGATGACATCCTGGATGTCTGCCATTAGCAGGTCGATGGTGTAGCAGTCAACACCCCGAGGTGCATCGGTGGAGCCGTACCCCCGCAGGTCCACAGCTACCACGTGGAATCGGCTCTGGAACTCCCGGAGCTGGTGGCGCCAGGAGAACCTGTGGAGCGGGCCAGGGAGGTCGGGCCGGTCAGGATCCCCAGGCTGCACCACCACCTCCACCCTTCCTGACCTGGACTTCCCAGAAAGGAGATGGGGAGCTCCAGGCTGAGGGCAAGGTCAGTTGCGCCGTGGATCCAGGGCAGCGTCAAACCTCTATGCCTCTTAGGCTCATCCTTCAGGGCCTCCCTTCCTTGTGGGCCCTGGTGCAGACCCCTGTTCCCGATTGCCGCATCTGGGTCTATATGCTCTGCACCCTGGTCTGCCAAGCCCTCATCCCTGCCTCCTGGACGCCTTGGTGGTCTGAACCCCACCTCCCCCGAGCCCTGTGCGCCCCAGGCCCCTGGGCCTCAGACGTACCAGTTCTCAGGGAATCCGTGCAGAAATAGCATGAGGGGCCCGTTGCCGCGTCCGGCGGAAACATAGTGCAGGCGCAGGCCGGAGCTCTGGGGGAGGACGCAGTCTGAGACCTGGGGAAACCCCTCTTGCCTAGGCTTGAACCCCCAGTCATGTGCAGACCCAGATTTGGATTCAGCCATCTGCTCTCTGCCCACTAGGCACCGGCCGCACACGGCCCCGGTGGCACCCCGCGCGTGCTCACCTCGAGGGTCATGAAGCAGTGTTCGCCCAGCGTCGGGTCGTCCAGGCAGGCGGGTCGGGTGCGTCGGGGGCGCCCGCAACAGCCGCGCCGGGGCCGGCACAGCACGTTGGTAAGCGCGATGCAGCCGTAGACGGCGGCGGCCACCAGGGCCGCCGAGAACACGAGGCTCCACATGAAGGCGCGCAGCAGCCTCAGGGACAGGCGCGACGGGGCCAGCAGAGCCGTCACCACCAGCTCGGGCATGGCGTCGTGTCCCGGGATGCCTTTGGAGGTGCCGTCGGGGGGCTGGGGGTGGGGTGCGGGCAGCTGCAGACAGGCGGGGCCCGGGCCGGGGAGCCCACCGCCTTTTGTCTGGGGCCCCTCCGTACTGTCGGCGTTTGCGGAACGCGCTCAAAGAAGAGGCGGGCGTCTCAGACCGAAACCGCCACCGCGCACGCAAGACTCACCTAAGTGCCAGGTGAACACACCTGGGCGTGACGGTAAAGGAGCAAGGCTAGTACGGGGATGAAGCCTCAGTGGGCCGGGGCTCCGGCGGCTGGGGAGGGGCCTTGGGGAGAAGGGATGCGAGGGGCTAGAACTGTGGGCGGGGCCTAGCTTAAAAAGAGGGCGGGGTCTAGTAGGACTCGGGCAGGTGGTGGGGGTTTAAAGTCAAGGGGAGATTGGGACTGGACGCACACGGGAGAGGGGCGATATGGGAGGGGCCTGGTGCGAAGGGGCGGGGCAATGCAGAGTAGGTGTGGCCTAGGAGCGGGAAAGGTGACCCTAACCAGGGGTCGGAGCGTTGTAAGGGATAGGGGCGTGCCTTAGGAGAGGGCGGCGTCCTAGGAGGCGGGGCCTAACGTTGGGCGGAGAGGGCCCAACGTAGTCCCCGGGTGTGAGAGCTAGGCTAGTAAGTTGGGGGTAGGCCTGATGCGGGCCAATGAGGTGGGAGGGGCGGGGCAGGCGGGCCCGGAAGCGGAAGGTGGTGCTGTGGCTGTGCCTGTGAGGTAGGCGCGGGCGGATGCCCGCATCCCGAAGACCTCGGGATCCCCTCCCGCCGCCCCCCGGGAGCTTCCCGCTCTGGAGAGCGCGACTCGCCCTTCGGCCTGGCTCTGAGAGACCTAGCAGCACCCTCACGCAGCCCTGGTTCCCGCGCCGGCCTCCAGTCGGCTTAGCGGGCCCTCCGGCCCGCCCCTGCACGGCTGTGATTGGCTGGCGGCGGCCATTGACATGCGGGCGACAGGTGCCGCCCTGGAGCCGATCGGCCGATGTTGGGAGGCAGGGGCTCCACGGGTGGTGACCAGTGCAGGGCCGGGACACTTGACTCAGAAAGGGCAGGCCCGGCCCGGGAGCCGGTCGAGTCACCAGGGTTCTGGCGGAAAGAGGAGGCGGGGCAGGGCCGGGCGAGAGGCCGGCAGGGCATCTTTCTCCTGTTTTGCAACCTTCCTTCAAGATCCTTAACATTTCAGGCTCACTTATCATTTAACCCTTATAAAAACCCTGTCAAGTTGCTAAGTTAAAGTACTGTCACACCCCCGTGTTACAGATCACGAACATGAAATTCGGGGATTAAATCATTTGTCTAAAGCCAGACAACTGGCTAAATAGCAATCCAGGATTTGCAGAGAGCAGCAGTCTTGGGCCCCACCTCTCCTTCCACAGGGGAACGCTTTTAACATTTTTTGTGGCTCTTGATTACCAATTTGGAGCACTATCTACTGACTCGTTCATGTCACCACCCCTGTACGTACCGTTTCCATTTTTAGTTGTCCTAAGTTTCCTCTAAATACACTGTCACCTCCCACCTTCCGCTGTTATTACCTTTGTCAAGGCCGTTGAACTTCATACTATCCAAGGACCATAATTAAGTGTGTGGGTTCCTACTTAAAGGGCAATAGTGGTTTATGTGGTTCTTCCTCAGTAAACAGCACATCTCCAGAGTCCAGCAGACATGACAATTACACTGCCTATGCTGTATGAACGTTTGTTTCCTCTGCATTTATAACCCACCTTTTCTTCCTTGTATGATTAGCTTGCATCACAGCTTTGGTTTCTTTTACACTTCCTATCCAATCAGCTCTCCAACCACTCATTGATCCTGGTATCCTTTCTGAGTCCTCTAATCTAGCGGCACGGGTGGTGGGTGTCTGGGACCTCCCCTCACTCTCTGCTACACAAAGCTGACTCACGTCCTTCTGCTGCCCCGAGCATTACCCTCCAGCAAAAAAGACAGCAGTAGTCACAAGATGGTATTTTTATATTCAGTACAAATGTTTATTTTTGCCATGAGAACCGCACAAAAAAAAAAACCTTAGTATATAAGTGAAAAGTCTACGAATTCCCTTCTACAAATATCTGAAGTGTTAAATACAAGTCTCAGATTCACTGACATAATTATTGGCCAAGCGATCCGTGCATACAGTACAGTGCGTGCCCTCTTACTCTTGTATAGGACTAGGATTTCTCGTACTGTGGGAAGGATTAGGAAATGGCCAGAGAAATTAAATAGTAGATCCAAGTTCTAATTACAACCCAGTTAGAGAAAACACCCATTAGGGAGGTGTGGAGAGGTCCATGGCAGAGTTAAGTCTCGAGAAGGAAGGTGCAGACCTAGTCTGGGGAAGTTTCTCAATGAAACACAGAACAAAACGAGTGGGATGAGATGGAAGCAACCCCCCAAAATCAAAATGTAAGTCACACCTGAAACAGCACAGTGGTGTAAGGAGGAAGTGCCTGTGCAGGGGCAGGGAGGCAGCTGGGGCTCGGGCTGGATGCCTGGACTACACCCTCACAGGGAGGTTTGGCAGATCCCAACCACGAGACAATACAGGGCCTTTCTGATGGGAAAGGAAAGGGGGATGTGGATTAATAAACAGTGCTAGAAATGTTTCAGTCAGTTTATTTCTGTATACATACAAATGGTACACTTCCATCTTATGTCCTAGGGGCCGCTCTTACGGTATCCTGGCAGGCACACGGGCAGGCTCTCTTGGCAGGAATGTGTGTGTGCACATCTGTGAGCATGGGAGGTGAGGATCCTCTCTTGGGGGATGTATGCTTTTCTAAGAATATCTGGTTAACCCTGAGCTTAAATAAAAGGAGTCGTAAGGAGGAAGTGGCTCGAGGCCTCTGGTGAGTCGGGATTGGGATGGGATGGGTGAGGGGGCGAAGGGGAGAAGTACTGTGTGAGCTGGTCTGCTGGCACATCTTACCCACCTAGGAGGCCTGGGCCCACAGAAGGGGGACCTGGGCTCCCTGTCACAGCTTCCGAGTGGGATGGCAGCTCCTGCCCCAGGACAGCAGGGACGGGTCACAGGAGATGGGCTAGATGGCCCCTGGTGGTAGTTCTCATACAGATGTGGTCTGGCGGGGGGGTACCCCTGGGCCAAGCCTAGGCAATAGGTGGTTCACAAAGAAATGTCAGGGAGACGCCAGCATTAAAAAAGAGAGATGTGTTTATTCCATGATCAGTACAGACCAAATGCATATTCACCATATGTAAGTCAAACCAGTCAGTGACTCCAGAGTTTGGCCAACACTGAGGCGCCAGCGTCGTGGTGTAGAGTGGGTTCGCATGGCACGTGTAACCTTGCCAAGGGTTCCAATTATAAAATTAAAAAAGGGGGTGGGGGAGGGGCAGCTGGCTGGTCGGGTCGGGCAGGGACCCTCTGCCTCAGTCTGTGGCCCCCAGCCCCCACCTCATCCCCTGGCCTTTCCTGGTGAAAAACAACTCAAAACAGATTTGACATTAAAAAACAAAGGCCAACGAATTGGGGCAGGAAGGGTAAAGAAAACATGGTTTTATAATTAAAAAGACTAATAAAGTTTGAAAATAAGTAAAATAACAGGCAGTTTTTTTGTTTTGTGTGTTTTGTTTTTTTTTGTGGGTTTTTTTGAGTTTTTTTTTACACCTGTTTGGTGGAGTCACCAACAAACTTCGAACAAAGATATGCCAACTATGATCACTACACAGTACAGCCACGGTCACACACTACCCACAGCGCGCGGTGGCAGCCGCCGCTCAATGAGACGATCACACCATTTCGGAGATAAGCAGTGCCATTGTGTCTGGAGGAGGAGAGAGAATTAAAAATAAAATAGAATCCAACGAAAAAAATATATATAAGAAAAAACAAAACAAAAACAAAAACACCCAGAAACACAGGTGGGAAGGAACTGACTTTGGTTGGTGGCCTCACTCAGTGGGCAAGGCCGGCCCACACACGCACGTGTGACAGTCACCTCGCTCCAAATTGCCATGGACACACACACACCTCCACGGCACTATTCCCTTTTGCACAAGCGAACACTTACAGAGAGCGGCTCTCGATTAAAGGCTTGTGGGGGGAGGGGAGGGGTGGGGTCTGTTCAAGGCAAAGTCAGTGCCAGCAAGGGGGTCGGCCGGCGCCCTCGCCCTCCTCCAGCTCGCTTGGCCCGCCCTGGTCTCTGGAAGCAGGCTGCGGTGGCTGGGGCCTGGGGGAGGACTCCCAGCGGGCAGGACGTCAGGAACGTCACGTTCTCGGGACACGAAACCAGTCATGGAGGTGGCAGCGACGATGTCCTGTGTATACTGTGTAGACATTTGGCGGAGAGAAGGGCCTCTACCCCGCATGCGGGGCTCGGGTCTGGCCAGCACTTGTTCATGGCGAGGCGTGCTCTGAGCTGGCGTCCTGTGAAGGGTGGTGGGTGCGGGGCGTCCGGCCGGCTGTAAGGCAGACAGGCTCAGCGGCCCTCAGCTGCCCATCAGGCCTGCCCAGGCACAGGCATGCAGGAGGGCCAGGCCCGGAGACCCCCCCTGCTGCTGCCATCGCCTCCACGGCCGCCCCTAACACTATGCAGAGTCAATGTTTTGCCAGAAAATCAAAGTCAGAAGTCACCTAGGTGCTCTCAGAAAAGATTTTCTTCAAATATTGACAATAGATCACTCTGGAAATTCATGTCAATGGTAGCTGCCATCTGGAGGGGAGAGGAGGGAGGCGGGAGTGAGGCGCGGTGTCCGCCCTGCTGCGGCCCCCCAGCACCGGGCCGGCCCACGGAGGACGGGCGGGAGACCTGCCCAAGCCCCCACTCACCGCTTCCCGACGCCTCCGCTCCTGCTCCCGCTTGCGGGCCAGCTCCCTCTGCTGGTCCAGCACTGACTGTGGCTGGGAGCTCTGGGCCTGCGGGGCCGGTGGCGGTGGTGGCTCCTGGCGCTGCTGCTCCTGGCGGCGCCGGGCCTCCTCGTGGGCGCGCCGGGCCTGCTCCAGCGCGTCCTCGTCCTCTCGGCTCCTGGGAGGGCAGCGCCGGGTCAGCCTGCAGCCCGCGGCCCGGCCCAGCCCCCCGACCCCCGCCCGGAGCCTCCCGACCTCATGCGCTCCTGCCGCAGCCGCTCCTTCTCCTTCTCCGCGTGCTCGGCCTGCGCTTTCAGGGCCTTCTCTCGCTCCTCCTTCTCCCGGGCGGCCCGGCGGAACTGCTCAAAGCTGTCGCTCGATGACTTGGCTGTGGAGGATGGGGTGGTGGGATGCTTCTGCACTAGGCTAGCCCAGGAGCCCATGTTCTTGATTTTTAGGTCCTGCGAGGCAGAGAGACCGCGGGGTGCGTGAGAGGCCCAGGGCTGGGAGCAGGCCCACCAAGGAGCCTCCCGAGGGTGGATGAGGTGAGGGGGCGACTTGTGGACCCACTGTTCTTACCTTTTTGGGTGCGACTGGCGTCTTCGGTTCCTGCTTCTGTTTGTCCTTGTCAGGGACTCCAGGTGGGGGTGCATTCTGCTCAGGGGGCCGGATCACAGGCCTCCCGACATCCACGGGCTTCATCTCAGGCCCTGGAACACAAACAGCCCATGGGCCTAGGGCCCACCACAGCGAGGTGCGGCTGACTGGCCTGAAGAAAGCTCACAGCCATTGTAGGCCTGGGGGCCTGAGCCCTGGTAGGAGAGGAGAGGGCACTCACGCTGGGGCAGGTGGACCGGGGCCTTGATGCTCTCCGGGTGCTTGGGGGGCTCCGGCCGCAGCGAGGGGCTGAAGGGCTCACTGCGGATGATGGGTGAGTGGGTCTTTTCCTCCTTCACCACCACCAGGGACTGGGGCTGGACCACAGAGGCCACACGCAGCTCCTGGGACGGCACAGGCATGGTGGCTGGTGAGGCGGGCAGGTACCCCTGGCTCTGGCCTGCGCCTGGCCCTGGGGGCTGTGGCACAGCCCTGCCCTTTACCTGCTTCTTAGGCTGGACGTTTTGCTGGGGTGGCGACTGGTGGGTCAGGCTCTGGAACTGTGGCATCTGGGGGGAATGTATCATAAGCGGGGAGGGGGCTTCTCGGAGATGACCTAGGAGAGGAGACAAGGAGCGTCGGCAGGACTGGGTGGGGACTGCTGGCCTGGGGCCCACCCAGGCCCCTCCAACCAAAGGGGCACCCCACAGTGGCTGTGCCCCCACACACTGGGCCCATGCTCAGCATGGGGCAGGGCTCTGTGGAGCAAAGGGCCCAGTCCCTGGCATGCGCTGCCCCTGTTATCAGAGTTATTGGGGAACTTGGGAAAGTATTGGCCCTGATGCATTTAGCTCCAGGTGGGGTCTAGGCCTGAGCTCTTCTTAAAAGCTCTCCAAGTGGTTCTACAGCACACATAGCCTGGGTTGAAAATACAAGCATTGCCCATAGCCCCACAGAACAGGCCTCCTGGGCTCCTGGTTGTCCCCATATGGCTTGGCCTGTTTGTGTGGACAGCTGCTTCAGGCCCAGGGCCAGATCCCCAGGACCCTGCCACGCAATTCAGCCTGCAAGCCCCACTCTGGAACAGCCTAGCGCTGGCCTAACCACAACAGCTGGCAGAACAGGTCCTGGACTTGTGGTTCTTGCAGGAAGTGAGCCAGCCCACCCACCTTCACCTAACCAAGGACTGGTGAGTGGAGGCGGGTGGACCCAGAAAGCCAGAGTCCAAAACACCTGGCACAGGGCAGGAGTCTGGGATGCCCCACTCCTGGCCCCTGAGAAGGCCCATCAAAGCACTCGGCCTGACCCTCAGCTTCACTGGTGAGGAAAATAGCCCCAGATCACAGTGGGCTGACACCTCAGGACCAGGCAGCTGGAGGAGCCACGGAGTCCTGCCCTGGACTCCACTCATCCCAGCATGGGGACCCTTCCTGCTTGCATCCCTGACATGTTTCAGCCAGCTCCAGTATAAGACAAGCCACACTGGTCCACAAAAAGAAGCCACATCTCCCGCACCTTTGCTCCTGGTCCCGCCTCGTGCCTCACGCTGAGCCACCCCACCCGGGCTGTGTGTCAGCCCTTCCACCAGCCTCCTTCAGGTCTGCTCCCAGCCACCATCTGTCACACAGATACCCTTGGGCCCACGGAGACCCTTGGCCACAGGCGCCCATTTTCACGGGCCTGGAAAGGAACGTAACAACCTCTCCAGAACGAGCACTCACGCCCAACCCCAGAAGGCAAAACAGCATGGAGACAACATGGCAGAAAGGATGAGACTGCCGCTGCACCTTGGTCCCCAACCTGTGGCTGCTTTTGCTGGCCTTGGTCCTGGGTGGCCCGTCCAGGCCTCAGTGACCTGCAGGCACACCACTGACAGCTCTCGGGCCTACAGTTTACAGGAGCTGCCTACCTGCTGGTATCTTCTCCTGCCAGCACCCAGACGGGGGAGACCCAGGGGCGACAATGCAGGTCGAGCCACCTGGTTGACCCAAAGCCCCAGCTGGGTTCCAACCCACATGGCTCCCTTTGGCCCATCCCAGCCACAGGGGCTCAGGAAGAGGTGGGAGTGGGGACTCCCAGCACAGGGGGCCAAAGGGGACCTGCCCTGCCCCACCCCACCCCACCCCACCCCACCCACCCCTTCCAAAGGCATTTCATCACTTGCCCATTGCTGCCTACCACAGGGGAAGCCTGGCCTTGTCCCAGGCTGAGAGCAGAGCCCCTGTTCCTGCACGTTTCCAAACAGCCCCCACTGCCCAAACCTGCCCCTGGCTTTGCCTGGACCTCTCTCTCCATTTGTAACCACCTTCTCCAAGAAGCCTGTCCTGACCCCCAGGGGCCAACTGGGAGTCCCTCCTGGGCTCTTGGCTTCCCCATCTACAGGGACCCAATGCACCACAATGTTTTCGGTGAGTTCCAAGAGAGGGGCCAGAGGGGACCTTGTTGTGTCATCTCAGGCTGCAGACAAAACAGACACCTGATAGACACTGCACAAAGCACTGTTGCCCCTTCCAACCAGCCCAGAGGCTTTGAGGCTAGGCCTGGAGCCTGTCTCAGCCTGAACCAGAGCTGAACCACCTGGCTTCTCCTGAATCCCTGGGGCGCTGGGGCCACTTACCGGTTGAGTAGGGGTCCGACTTGTGGTGCCGGGGTGAAGGGTGGTGCTGGATGACTTGCTGGGGTTTGGCGGGCTGTGGTGGGGGTGGCTGCTGGCCTGGGGGTGGGTGGGGGGGCTGCTGGCCCGGGGGAGGCGGGGGCTGCTGGATGTGGGCAGGGAACTGCATGGGTGGCATGTGCATGGGCCGTTGTGGGGGCTGGTGCTGTGGCTGGGGGGGCGGCTGCGGCTGGGGGGGCGGTGGCGGCGGCTGGAGCTGTTGCTGTACAGAGGGGTGGGGCGGGGGCGGCAGGGGTGGCGGGGGCTGGGACTGCACCTTCACGGAAGGGAGTAGAGGCGTGGGGGGCTGCACCTTCTGCAGCTGCTGCAGGTAGAGCTGCATCTGCATGGAGGTGAGGGGTGGGGCAGGTGGCTCTTCGTCCTCCTGCAAGAGCACTTGGGGAGGCTGAGCCATGGGGGGCTGCGGGAGCAGGGGCGGCTGGGCCAGGGCAGGTGACACAGCTGGGGGCCGGGCAGGCTTGGGGGGCAGGGCAGCAGCTCTGTTGCTGGGCCGCGACGGCTGCTGGGGCAGTGCGTTGTGCAAAGCTGGAAGGAAAAGGACGGCACAGCAGTAAGGGCCCCAGCCCGGCCCTTCTGCTCCGTCCTGACCTCCTCCTGGTCTCCCTCCACCTAGCAATCTCTCTTCCCCTTCTAGGCTTCCCCCGGAACAAGGACAATTTCCAGGGCGGCTACAGGACTGGCCCCCCTCCTTCAGGTCTCAGAGTGGGCCTTCCCTGCGTCCCCCAGGATGAGTGTGTGCCCACCCCTGCCTGGGAGCTCCAACAGGTCACCATCTTTCCTCATCTCTCACATGATGCCGGCCCAGCAGCACTGAATTAGCACCTTCTTTATCAAAGCATTAACTACGCAGAGCCGGTTCTGGGTGTCTCCTGTAACTCCCCTAACAGCCTTGGGCAGCTGCTGACCCCCCCCTTGGAGACAGGACGGCTGAGGCCGAGAGGGGTTCCCAAGCCGCCCAGAGGGCCCAGGCCCAGGCGAGACCCAAGTGGCAGGGGCGGAGCCTCCCCACACCTGAGCGGGCGGGGCACAGGCTCACCTGGAGGAGACACCACCGAGTGCTGGTTGAGATGAGGCGGAGTGCTGTGCTCGGGCGGCTGGGGCAGGTGGGGAGGCAGCTCAGGCTGCGGCAGGTGCAGGATGGGCTGGGTGAAGTGGCTGATAGGATCGAAGACGCTGCCTGGGAGCTGGGGTTCCAGGACAGGCACCTGGGCAGCGATGAAGGGCGGCGGCGAGGACTTCATCGTGGGGGCGGCCTGCGGCGGCATGGAGGGCGGGGGCGGCGGGGGCGGCGGGGGCTGCTGCTGTGGAGGCGGGGGCGGCGGGGGCTGCTGCGGCGCGGGCGCCGGGGCCTGTGGCGTCTGTTGGTGGTGGTGGTGATGGTGCTGCGGACAGGCAAGCCGACGTCAGGCAGGCCGACCCCACCGGGTCAGACCCAGGACCCCCCAAGGATGCCCACAGAATCAGGCAGCTGCCCCTGAGACCACGTACCTTCTTCTGCTCCCTCCCGGGGTGCCCCTTCTTTTTTGACTTCGGAGCCATTTCTGCAGAGGAAAAGAAAAGGCCATGAGTCTCTGGGAGAGAAGACTGTGAGTTGGACTTGAAGGCAGTGAGGAGAAAACAGGGTGAGTTCAGAGAAAGGCCTAGTGACAGTGACAGGGAGAGTGGCTGGGGTCTGTCCAGGATGGGGGCTCGTCAGGGGAGAGGCAGATGTGTGGGGTGTCACCTACCCACTGGCCTGTTGCTTTCCTAGCCGGGACCATGCCTGCAAAGCCTCCCTGCCAACTCCCAGGCCTCCAGCTACATTCAAGAGTGACACCCAGGTGGCCTGAGAGGTGAGCTAGAGACCTCCCTTGCCCCAAACCTCCCGACTTGCTGGGCAGAGGCCACCAGCATGACCCGAGCGTCTGAACCCCAACGTGATTTGCCTTGGAACAACTGTCATGTTCAAGATGATCAGCTCCACTTGCCCCAGGTCACACAGCTAAGAAGTAACAGTGTGGTGGTCTCCAACTGCACTGCCCACTGGGGCTCGCTCCCATCCTCCCAGGGAGGCGAAGCAGGTGAGGGAAACCACGGCGCCAGCTTAACCCCAGAGCCACGGGACAGATGGGGGTACTGAAGACAAGTTGGAAGGCCACAGGGTGAGCACGCCGGGAGAGGAAGGGAAGGAAGCTGGCCAGCCAGCCAGTCCTCCTCCCTGGGTTGACCAGGAGCAAGTGGGGGAGGTGCTCACTGCCATGGCCAGCAGAGGCAGCCACCACCGGCCAGCTTCCCCTTTCTCCAGGGATACCAGCCTCAGTGACATCCCCAGGTTGGGACATGGTCAATGTGCTGCTGGGAGAAGGCAGTACATGGCCTGGTTGGTACCACTGTGTGGACTCGTCCTGCCTCTGCAAGACCCGAGTGCCAAAGCTGGCATGCCCACCTCTGCTCCCACTCCAGAGGCTCATGCTATGGAACTTCGGCCAGCTCTATGTGCCTTGCCAAACGCCGCTGGTGGGCAAACCCCTGAGGGAGAGGAGGCCTGGCCAGTGCTGTGGGCTAGGTAATGATGAAGTCACCGACCACTGGGCGAGTGGTGGGAGCAACAGTGCCCCTTTGGGTCCCTGTCCCCGAGGCATCTCATGGCTTTGCCTGCCGCCCTGAGCTCCTTGCCAGGTGCTGGCTCTTGCTGCTGCTGTGGGAGGACACATGCTTTGCCCAAAGTGGGGCTGCCTCTGCTCGTAGCTGCTTTCCGGAGAGCTGTGCTATGCTTCTGAGGCACATGGCCTCAGAGTGCCGCGTGCCACCGAGAGAGCTGAGAGGGGACCTCGTACCCTGCGAGAGATCGCCACTCCATGCAAGAAAGAAGATAGGGACACACACCTCAGCAGCTACAGACATGTCTTCATACAAATGATAGCAACTGGGGACCATCTGGAACACGGGAACAGTAGGTGCAGCCCCAAACCTGGACCTGGAGATGCCAGGATCCAGGGCTCAGGACTCTGCGCCACAGCATGAAACCTGGTGAGAGGGACACTGTGGGTGGGGCAGATGGGGGCAGTCTGGGTGACCTGCAGGGCCAGGGCCACAGGACCGGCAGCAGCACTGGACTGAAAGAGGCCGGAGCCCCAGGGCCAAGGGGAACCCACATACACTAGGGAGGCATGGTGAGCAGAGCTCCCGGGCACAGGGGGCGGGAGAGCTGGGCGTCCCTCCAGGACGGGCTCCCCTCCCAGCATGGACGCCAGTAACAGAAAGTGCAGCTCAAGGGAGGCGGGGGCAGCTACCTGCACACTGGGCGTGCCTTTGGGAGGCGCCTGGGGTGGAGGCAGGGATGGAAGGCTGGGCAAAGAAGGGAGCCGACAGGTGAAGTCTGACCAGGAGAAGCCATGGTCGTAGGGAGAAGGCCAGGCAGGAGAAGGGGCTGTGTCAGCCTTGGGGGAAGCACTGTTTTTTTCCACAATAAAAGAGGGATGGTGGTTCACCGCAGGCAGTGAGCAGTGGCCCGCTGGAAAACTCATTGGGACCAAGTGCAACGGGGCCTGGCGGTTCTAGAAATGGGTCATCAGTTGCTATGGAAAAGACACTGGGAGTATCTCAAGGCTCCAAGGAAGTGCTCGGTGGGGCAGATGATGAGGACCAGGGGGTGTCAGAGCCTGCTGGGGACCGCCGCATCTGCCCCAGGCCCGAGGCTCCTGCCGGGGTTACTGGTAGGAAGACAAGATATGAAGTGCACAGTTTCACGACACACCAGCCCCACAATACCCCCACACAAAACTCTCTAGAAAGGGTTACATGAAGATGGCCTCAAGTACTGTGTGATCTTTATTCCATGAAAATCTTCAACTCAACACAAATTTCATCTTTACATAGGATGGTAATTGTACAAAGAATTAAAATGTTTTTGTAAAATCTGATTCAAACACGGCTTCCTCCAGCCCCCACCCCCAACTCAAGGGAAAGAGACAGGGTGGAGGGTAAGGGCAGGGCAGAGGCGTGGAGCCCCTCCACTGAGCTGACTGGGGGCCTCGGCACCAGTGGCTGCCCGGCCTCCTGTCCCCTCGCTAACTCCTCGTGCCCCTCAACCCGCTGGCACCACCCCTGCCCACATACCCGAGGCTACCAGTAAGGGTCAGGTGGGCACTGCTCTCTGCTGCCCCTGGAGCACTGGGCACAGGCGGCAGCTCAGGTCTGATGACCAAGTTCTCTGCCAGATGGGTGCCCCACAGGCAAGGGGTGGGGACCCGGACAGTGAGAGTGCATGGGCCCTGCAGGAGAGCCGGCCCGCAGCACAGCCTGTGTGGATGTGGGTCGGCACACAGGCCAGCACTCTGGGAATCCAGGCGGCCATTTGTTCCAAGACAGCAGCAGAATCTTCCCAGAAAGACAATGCCAGCAGCTTCCCAAATGTCCTGTGGGAATCTCTGGGCATGAAGCCCCCGGCACCAGCCAGGCCAAGCTGTGCTGGGAACACGTCAGGCACAGGCCAAAGGGCAGCTCAAAATAGTCTGTTTGGCAAATGGAGCTTGACTGGGGGGCCAACCAGCCAGAGGATCCGGCCGCAGCCTAGAACTCCCAAGCACCACTGCAGGGCCCCAGAGGCTCTGCGGAGACAGGTGCTAGAACCCAAGGCAAGGCAGGTGCGGGGCAGTTAGAGCTGCTCAGGCCCAGGTCCCAAGGAGCTTGTGGAGGGGTGCAGGGTTTCCACACAGGCCGCGGCCAATGCCCAAGGGCCTGCTGAGAGTAAGCTGCACCTCCTCAAATCTGCTTCTGGCTCCAGAAGGCAGGCTCCAAGAAGTCAGGAGCTGGCTAGGCCTTTGAGAAGTACACACAAAGTACACTTAAAAACAACAACAACAACAACAAACAAACAAGCTCCCTGAAACACAGATGCTGTTCCTCAGGGAACTTTCCACGTCAGGCAGTTTTCTGCTGAGATGCTGGATTCATGACCAAAAAAGGGCCGGTATTTATTTTGAGAGCTAAAAAAGCCTACTCAGTGCCTCTCTGAGGGCTTGCGTGATGCGGCCACCCCGGTCTGCCCCACCCCCAGTGGCTGTCGTCATTCTAGGGGACTGAAGACCAAGAGGGTGCTCAAGCCAGCTACAGCCCTCAGGCATGCGCAGAGGAGGCTGACCCCACGGGGCAGCGATGATGAGCCTGGGGGCCAGGCCGGCTGGCTGCACGGCTGCTCCTCCCCCCACCCTGCTCCTCACCAGTGGCCTGCCTGAAAGCTCTTACCCACCGCAGCCTGCTTCTCATTACCTGGTGGGGGTGGAGCGCTGGGGACCTGACTGGGAGGCAGCCTAAGAGGTACTTTTCCCTGGGTGACTTTAGGAGAAGCAGCTAAAGAAGTTGGGAAAACGCCCAACAGGCAATGATGGAACAATGAAAATGGAAGAATTCCAGGGGGCTGGGAGTTAGCTGTGGCTGGTGACAGCCTCTGGCTAATGAAGCCTGTAGCCACCAGAGAAGGGTGTGCTGAGGGATGGCCCACTGAGCCTTTGGGACCAGCCGGCCTTGTCCCAAGAAAGCTCTAGGTGGAAGAGTGTTCTTCCTAAGCTGAATGAGATCTTCCCTGGGCTAATGTCACTGCAAGGGCCAGGAGGGAAGCAGTTAGGATCCATCTGTCCCAGAAAAGCGGGAGCAATGGAGAGAGAAAACGTGTGTGTGATGGGGCCTGGCCTGCACATGGAGCAGCACCGCATGCACGCGCGTGCGGGGGGCCTGTCACCGCTCTCCGGCAGATGCCGCCCACCCGGAGGACCCTGGAGGACCAAGGAGGCCGGGTGGGACGGCCAGGCAGTCTTTACACGGGAGGCCGGCCAGGCAGGAAAGCCATCCCAGAGGCGGGACTAGGCGTGTACTGCTGGACATGACTAATCCACCCCGGGGACAGGCCCAGGGCTCTGAGGAATTCCATGACTCGATGGAGTCCTGTCCCTTTCACAGAAGAAAATGGACTTAAGCTATAGCTTGCTGGTAAGGAATCTGGAACTGAAGACCGTTTTATTAAGAGTCCGTGTCCAATGATTAGGCAGGACCTACATAGAGGGAGAGAGAAACCAGTGTGAGAGAAATGGTGTGGAATGCACCACTCAAGTCACAAGAACAGAAGAACCGCAGGCCGAGCCAGCCTCCCGTGCCCTGCTGGCTGACAAGGCAACAGAGCACAGCGAGGGAGACTAGAGCCCCGCCCCTGCCTGGCTAGCCACGGCGGGGACAGACCCACCTTCCTGAGAAGGGCCACAGGTCCAGCACGCGTGGGCGGCTCCAAAACTGCCCCAGCTTGTCTGTGTTTCTGGACAGAACTGCTTCCAGTAACAAGTTTCACGGGTGCCCTGAGCACTCGCCGGCACCTCTCCAGCAGGGAGGCCTAGGAATCTGGGAGGCACACAGTGCCCTGGCCTGTCCTCCTCAGGAGCACTCCTGAAGATCAGTCCATGTGCCGCACCCACCAGGCACTGGCTCTGAACCAGTCCCCCTGGGTCTGCTCTCCCGCACCTTGTCATCTCAGCACGGTGATGCTGGCCCGTCCCCAGGGCTTGGCAGAGGTTAAGAAAAGCCCCCATGAAAGGAGGCTCTTGAGTGTCAAGCCCTCCAGCTAACAGCCTTATCTATGCATTCCTATGTACCCCAAGAAATAAAAAGTCAATTATAAAAAGAGAAACTAGTTTTATACACTCTCTGAGGAGGAGAGAAAAAGGAATAAAAATGGGTCAAGGAGAGAAGTTGTCCCTTTTTTCCTGTGGCATGGAACGCAGGCCCCTTTGACTGGGGAGGGCATAAGGCTCATCCCCACCCACACAGCAGCCCAGATGGCTCCGCGAGAGTCACCGACACAACCACCACTGCACTCCCACAGCCCCTAAGTGTGCACATGGGAAAAACCCGCCCACTGGCTGGCCCATCATTCCGGGCACATTCCACAAGGCTGGCCCTTGCCTGTGAAGCCCCAGAAGCCCTCCAGCTGCGACCCCTGTGTGTGTGGGTGTGTGAGGGGTCACCTGGAAGGCAGGCAGGCAGAACTGGCAGCAGTGCCCGCCTCCTGTCTGGAGAGCAAGCACCACACCCTTGAGGAGGGCAGCAGGCCTCCAGACGGGACTGGGACAGAGTCCCTCAAAGACCCCGGGGGTCGGAAGCTGAGGCTGCTTGTCTGGGAAGAATGCTCTGTGGCCTCTGTCTGCACTTTCCAGCTCAAATCTTTCCAAAACATCAAGCATTCCTTTTTCCCCTGGAGCTATTAAGAAACACCCACATGCTCTAATCCTGGGAAAAGGAAACCAGGAGACTAAAATAGCTGGAGTGTGCTCCCACTGCAACAAGCAGACCAGGCCAAGTTCAAGAGAATTGTCCCACACCACCTACTAGGTAGCTGGGGGCAGGGGGTCCTCCTGAAAGACACACACACTGTGTCCACCCCTGCCCAGAAAAGACCTGTGGATAGCATATGGAAAGAGCTAGACATCAGCAACATGACGGGGTGCAAGCTGAACTTAAGAGTTCTAGGATACCCCCCAGGAGACGGGCTGATGTGATCCCAGCTCTGCCTACAGCCTGTCGGGACGGCAGCGAAAATGGGGAACCAGGGCACCCAACTCCAGCCTGCCCAGCTGAGGTCTACAGAGGCCTTGGGATGGTGTCAGGGTGGCACTTGCACCCTGCCCACCCTTGCCCTCCCAATACTGAACCCTCAAGCCATCCAGACTCTGGCCAGGAGCAAAGCTCAACAGAAGACCACAACCGAAGTAACAGCTGGGTTCAGAGGATGTGGTGAGACTGACCAACAGCCTAAGTGCAGCCAAGCGGGGGGACCGTGGAGCCCTGGGACCGAGCTGGGGGAGACACATCCCCACCCCCCAACATCTATGGCATACTGCCTCCTAAACTGCAGCTGGGTCCCAAGAATTAGCCCTGTACCCCAAGCAGGCCGGAGCATCCCACCCTACGGACAACAGCCAGAAGGGGTCAGCGTGCCACCCCCGAGCCCCAATTTAGTGCCTCTGTTCCATTTCTTTTGGTGATACATGTCTTGGGGCCATGTCAGCAGAACTGACCCTTAGTACAAGTGACAAAAATAGGCCCTTTCAGGAATTTGGCTCCAGTCCAAATGGAAACATAAGAACAAGGAGGGCAAAACAAGCCCCAAAAGACCAAGGGAAATACCTTCAATGCCCCGACCCTGCCCACCCCCTCAAGAAAGAACCTTGGTAAGTGGTCACAGAAATTGGGGTTGCTTGGCTCCAAGGGCCCAGTGTGAACAGCTGCTGGAGTTGCTGCTGGAGAGGGAGTGCAATTTCTGGTGCAGCAGGGATGGTGGACGGCCAGGGCCAGAAGTGCAGGCGCCTGCTTTGGGGCCCCCAGGGTCTAAGCCAAATGGCCAACCCACAGGATGCATCCCTCACGAGAGTAGCATCACCCAGCCGGCTCAAGACAAGAGCTTTCCAGCGCAGGCAGACAGCAAGGGAAAAGCCAGGAGCAGAAGACAAAAGGCAGCCTCTGAAAACCCAAGGTGGGGAGGGCGCGCGCCTGGGGAAAGGATAACCTGGAAGCAGCCTAGCCAACCGCCAGGGCCAGCTCACTGGAGCCTGGGATCCTGCAGGTCAGCGGCTGAGACTGTAAATCTTGCCCTCCTTCTCACCAGCACAGCTGTTCCCAGGACTCTCAGATTACTTGTTGCACAATCTTTCCACTTTCTTTAAAAGGAGGAAAAATGTGAAAGAAATGAAAAAAAATCTCGGTGGCAGCGGAGCACTGCTGGAAATGCTATCATGGCGGCCCCACAGCAGGGGCAGCGGGCGGGAGTGGGCGCGCTTCTACCTGAAGCAAGTACACCCGGAAGTGGGGCCTGAGCACCAGGGACGAAGGGCATGGTCAAAGACCTGCAATCAAGATACCGGGACTGGACACTCGTAGCCTCCTGAAGGGCACACCAGGGCCAAGATGAGCTGCTTTGATTATCAGATCCCCTCCAATTCCAGCCTTTGGAGTTTTCTTTGGTCATTCAGATCCTTAGGAGAAAAGGCTGCTCAGGAGAAACCGCTAGTAAGCCCAGCCTGCTAGAAAACATAGGAGGTGCAAAACCCCAGAGCAGAGGCAACTCTGAGGCATGGCTGGCACAGAAAGTGAGAAGTCAGCAGCCACAAAGAATGCTAATTGGGACCAAGAATGCAGCCATTCACCCATCTGAGGGCAGTGGGCCCTGCTAGAGGGGTCAGCCCTTTCCAGGTTGGCAAGGTGCACAGTGCCCCCTTGAGCAATGAGAAGGGGGGGACAGGGGGTAGGTCCTGAGAAGAGAAGAGCGTGAAGGATGGACAGAGATGGCCAGCCAACTGTCTAGTCTCTGCACATGGTGCAGCTCAATAAATACAGAACATGGCCTAGTAAACTTCATGTCATCTGGGCCCAATGGAAATGAGGTAGTCCAGAGCATTTGGAGTCCTGGAGAAGCCCTTAGCCCACCCCAAGGGAAGTCCCCCACTCACTTGGGAAGCCTGGTTCCGTTAACTACAAAACGGAAGAGGAACAGTGACAAGGCCAGAGGCCCCCTTGTCCCTGACCTCCCTGGACAGAAACGGCCTGATCCCTCAGGAGGGCCTGTGTGCACACGCTTTGGAGGGCATCACTCCTCCCAGCTGCTCCGACTCTTACACTTCCTTGTCACCATCAGGTCACTTTATTTATGTGAACTGATTATGTGGGGCTTATCTTTATTTCCACGTAGAATAAAGTACAGGAGATGGGACAGGTCCATGGAAGAACGTGTCATCTACTGTTCAGACCATCTCCCACTGTGGACACACACACCATGGCCTGCCTCGAGGGGTATGCAGCCTCTGTGCTCAGTGGATGGGGGCAACCCTACCACCCAGATGGGCATCTCCGCCTTGCAGCACGGGCTGGGTGCCCGGCCTCCTCCCTACCCCAGCTTGAGGAGCTGCTCCCCTAACAATCATCAGGAAAGCACACAGCTGGGAGAGAGACACCCCTCCCCGCCACCCAGCCGGCCCTCGGCATCTCCACTTGCTGCCATCTCCCACCCCAAGTCCAAGTGGGTGCTCAGGCAGGCAGTGGGCTCTGCCAGGGCCCCAGGGGCACATGTGCAGGGCCACGGGGCATGGAGAAGTGCTGTTAGGGCACAGAACACTCATATCCAAGTGCATTTGTGGTCAGGAGCACCCAACAGAGCAGTGAGCACATCTGGAGGGGGCGGTGCTGAGCCAGCAACAGCAGGGTGTGAGCAGGGGACCCCATGTCTGCCGAGCCCATCACGTGGAATGGCCGCACTGCACTTGTCTGTGATGTAGGAAAGTTGTGGACTGGGCAGGTTAAGGTTGATGTGACAGCCAAAGCCCTCACTAGGCCCCCCTCCCAGGGCTCTGCAGTGTCCACACACTCAGCCATGCATCTGCAGGGTGCAAAGCTACCCACCGCCCCAGGGAGAGGGCAGAAACAGTGGCCAGGCAGACAGACAGGTGGGAAGACCTGCCAGTTCTTAGGCCCGCATATCCAGTCTCTAGCAGCCCATACACAGGACAGAGAAGTGCCGAGAGCACAGGCAGTGGTGCAACAAGACGCTACGAGAAATACCTAACCTGTTTCAGAGTCTTCACTGTCAGAGGAGCTGGACTCGCTGGTGCTCTCCGACTCCGAGGATGAGAAGCCCTTCATCTTGGAGGATCCAGCAATCACATCCACTTTCTCGGCTGCAATAAAGCAACAGTGACCGTGTCAGGCTGGGGCCCCAACCATAGGCATACTCTGCTAGTGGGCTGCTCCTACTGGCCAGCTGCAACCTTCCCAGACCCCGACCAGTCCCACACGTCCCAGAAACAAGCTGCTAGCCTACTGCATGTCAGCCACAAGTCTGGCTTACGGTGGAATTTCCAGACCCCTCCAATTTCTCAGTACCCTCTGTAGGGCCCACCAAGGATTAAGAGACATAGGAGGAGGAAATTCCCAACCTGAGAAACTTCTGGACTTGGCTCCCTTAGCTACTTGTTTGGCAGCAGGGGAAGAGGACCCAAAAGGGACACGATAGCATGCTAGCCAGAGACAAAGCAAGACAAGGGAAGAGCCACACGGTCACCCAGCACCTCAGTGTACAGACCAAGGGTGAGTGCTCAGGACCCCAGCAGTCCATCTGGGCTGAGACAAAGGCTGTGTGCGATGTTCTGACATGGATCCCATGACCTCCTGGTCCTAAGACAAGCTGTGAGCCAAGACAAGGCCCACAGAACACAAAAGAGCTATGACTGCAGAGTGGACGCACAGAGCTAGACAAGAGCAGAGAGCAGGCACCACCCCGATGGCCTTCCTCCTGCCACACCTCCCCAGGGCTCCAAGAGGCAGTGGGTGGCTTTTGGGGAAGGAAGGCTCAGAGGCAGGCAGCTGAGGCTGAAAGGTGCGTGAAGCTCAGGGCAAGGCTTTAGGACACTGGGGTGCAGGTGAGCCTCACATGGCCACCAGCCAGAGAGGTGGAAAAAGGCACTGACAGGCCAGAGTTGAGTGTGACGTAACAATTCTCCAGAGGTTTTTATGTTGAGGACACAGATTTTATGACTGGGAGAAAAGCCTGCAGAGGGGAGAGGGCAAAGCCAGAAAGGCAAGGCTAACTGAGCGTGCCCACAGGTGCCTCCCAGGAAGAGCGAGAGGCGCCAGCAGCCTGGCTCACTTGCTGCTGGCCATCCCCCCCACCCACCACCACCGAGCCTGCTCCCAGGGGCCAACGGCACCTTGAGGTTTCCTTTTCTTCCGCAAACAGGAGGTGACATAGCGCTCCAGCTCCCGTAGGGTGGATGGCTTCAGCGTCTCGAAGTCGATCTCTATTTCGTCAGGGTTGGAGTTCTTGAGCGAGGGCTCCCGAGACTGGATGATGTGCACCACGCGGCCCAGCTTCTCCCCGGGAAGCTTGTTGATGTCCAGGCTGAGCTGCCGCTTCTCCTCGTATGACATGGGCTTGCACTTGTCTTCTTCCTCCGACTCATACACAGGAGGGGGCTTGCTCTTTGTGGGCACCGGCTCCTTCTTGCTATGAAGGGGCGATACAGACCCCGTCAGGAGTGGGTCCACCCGTTCTTTTTGGGGCAGACCCCACCCCCACCCAGCTGGCCTTCCCAGGAGACGTGACTAGGGCGATGCCAGCCAGGAGCACCCAGTGAGGACCCACTACGAACCACACCCAGGGGCTGCTTGTGGCTGGGGCACTGCTGCGGCCTATCCCTGCTGCCAGCCCCACGTGAGCCTCCCTACCCCGAGTGGCAGGGGTCCCCCCCACCGGGGGACTAACTCAGGGGCACAGACCTCACGTTGCTGTTACTGCTGGTATTTTTCTTGGTCTTTTTGGGAGGAAGCTCCTTGGCTTTGCTTTTCTTATTCTCCTCCACTTCCTCTTTCTTTTTGTGCTTTTCCTTCTTCTTTTCCTTCTTATCTTTCTCCTTTTTCTTTGGTTTGTTCTGCTGGGGCTGCGAGAGGGCTGCAAGCTGCTCATGCACGGCTTTGAGCTATGGAGCAGACAGGCAAGGCACATCGCCTGTCACCAAGGGGCCCCCAGGCGTCAGGGCACGGGGACAAGGGAGGGGGCTAGCCCTCAGCTCCATGATGCTTGCTGCCCCACCGGGTTTCTTAAGTGTCCATACCCACCCAGGCCCTGGACTCCAAGGGTGGCCAGAGTCCTCCTTGCCAGAAGGGCTGTTCAAGCTGACAGATACTGAGCCCTGGCTCCAGGAACAGAGTCCTTAGGCGGCTGGGCAGGTGTGCACAGACCCATGTGGGCACTGATGGCTGGCTTGTAGGCAGAAGAGCAATCACGCAGCCCCAGGAGAGACCGACATCTGGCTTGATCTCTTTCCTGACACTGGGAGGATCCAGAAGCCCCGCCTCTGCCCAGAGAGCAGCCATGTGCACGTACACACCCTACCCACAGTGAACGTTATGTATGTGCACAAAGCATGTGCCCTAGCCTGAGACCACTGGGACTCTGCTCCTGCTGAACTCAGAGCTGAGGCCACCTAATGGAGACCTCTGGACAGACTGCCCTGGTCCATGGATGTCGGTGGGGATGGTGAAGGGAGCCGCCTGTGTCCTCACCTGCTCCTGGAGCTCGGCCAGCCTCTGGGCTCGCTCCTCCTCAGAGTCGTCAGTGGAACTGTCACTATCTGAGGAGCTATCACTGCTGCTGTCGCTAGATGACGGTGGGGCCACAACCTTGGTGGGGGGTGGCACCGCCGGGGAGGAAACGGCCACCACAGGCTCCTCGGGCTCATCCGGCATCTTGGCAAAGCGCATCTCGAACACATCCTGGGTTGGGGGGAAAGCCGTGCCCATGAGGGCTGCGGGGTGCCCAGTGTGTGGGCAGGGAACACCTGGCATCACCACAGCCTCCCTGGCCGCTGGGGCTGACTGCACAGGAAGCTAGTGTGAGGGTCAAGGAGGGCTGGACCGCCAGTGCACCCCTCCTGCCACTAAGGCCAGGCGCTGGCCGGGGACCCCAACGGCTCTTCCAATACTCCTCTGAAATCTCCCTTTGAAGAGAAGGGTGTTCCTGGTGGTCTGGCACCCACTCCCTGGGAGACAAGCCGGGTAAAGCACTCCTCACCCAGCTCACAGGCAGCGGCTGGCCCACTGAGCACATCGACCTGGGCATTCTTGATAGATGGTAGTCAGAGGGAAGAACCCACACAAAGAGAGCCGAGGCTCCCAAAAGCTTGGTGCTTACGAGGCCAGCCTATCCCGAGGGGCCCTTCTGGATGTCACGGCAGGACACCAAGACAACAGTGAATGATAAAGAAGGTTCTGCCCCACTCTGGCTCACATTCCTGCAGGGAGCAGATGGCACCTGCAGTTGTAGAGAACTTTCCAGGCAGAGGGAACAGCATGGGCAAAGGCCCTGTACAGCAGAGCCCATGGCTGGTGAAGGGGCTGAGCCCCCACCACAATGGGCACATCTGCATCCGCTTTCCTGCTCAAGACCACCTCCGGGACATGTGAGTGAGCAGGGCCATGCACCTCAGCAGAGTGGCTGAGGCGTCTCTCCTGGGAATGCCAGGCAAGTTGAGAAAGGTATAGGAGAGCAGATGTGGGGGGTGCTGAGGTCAGGCCCTCACAGAGGGAGGGTGCCAGTGATTAAAGCAGAGGCCAGAGCCACCTACCCCAGGAGACTCCAAGCCCTTCCAACTCCTAACATCCAGGTATCTGAAGGAACGGCAGGGGTCACACCGCTCAGAGAACAGCAGCCCTGCCTGGGCCCCTGGGGGTCCAGCTAAGTGCTGCCTCATCAGCCCACTGGCAGGTCCCTTCCTACCCTGAGGGCTCAAAGATCACAAATCCAGTGACAACTGAGGACAGAGGACAGCAGAAGGAACAGAGGTGGCTTCCCAGCACAATTCTGAGACCGGCTAAGACCTGAAATAAGCCAGTCAACATGGCATCTCACATAAGGGAAAGGGCCTTCCCCAAGTGGGAGTTGGTGCTCTAAAGCAGAGAGTAGTCCATAAGGCCCAGGAGCTCTCAAGCTGCTGTTCAAACTGGAGTGCACTTGACAGAGCCCTCCTGAGCAGGCCCTCCTGATGTCTCTGGAAAAACAGCTTCAGGTTTCCCTTCCCCAAGGTATCTGAACAGCAGGGTGGGTGTCTCACACAACTGTGGTGCTGGCCCCTCCCCTCCAGACCATCTTAAAAGGCGGCTTCTCTTCCCAGCAAAGCATCTACATCTTGGACAAGGGAAACAAAATAAAAAATGAACAAGTGGGACTACATCAAACTAAAAAGCTTTATCCAGTAAGTGGTTAACATCCAAAATATATAAAGAGCTCACATGCAACACCAAAAAAAAACAAACCAATGGGTGGAGGACCTGAACAGACATTTCTCCAAAGAAAAAAACCTACGGCCAACACGAAAAGATGCTCCACACTGCTAATCATCAGGGAAATCAAATCAAAACCACAATGAGATACCACCTCATACCAGTTAGAATGGCCACTATCCAAAACACAAGAAACAACAAATGCTGGCGAGGGTGCAGAGAAACAGGAACCCTCCTACACTGCCAGTGGCAATGAGAACTGGTGTAACTGCTTGCTGTGGAAAGCAGTATGGCGATTCCTCAAAAAACTAATACTAAAAATACCATTTGACCCAGTAATTCCACTCCTAGGAACTTACCTGAAGAAACAAAACCCTGATTCGAAAAGATACATGCATCCCTATGTTTACTGCTGCACTGTTTACAACAGCCAAGTTATGGAAGTAACCTAAGGGTCCATCAGCCATAAAAAGAAAAGAACTACTGCCATTTGCAACAACATGGATAGACCTAGAGATTATTATGCTCAGTGAAATAAGCCAGGCAGAGAAATAAATACCATATGATTTCACTTATTTGTGGAATATAAAGAAACAAAACAGAAGTAATGAAACATTAGCCTCATAGACACTGAGAAGTGACTAGTGGTTATCAAGGGAGAAGGGTGTGGGGGGGTGGCAGATAAAGTGGCACCATAATTCACAATCACAATATAAGTTGATCACAGGGACTGATGAACCACTGTGATGTACATGTGAAAGCAACATAAGATTGTACATTAAAGACGCTTAAAAAAGAAAAAAAAAGATGCAGCTGAGGGTACCACTGCCACCTGGTGTCTAAGTGGGGGAACTGCTGTAATATCAGATTCAAACAAAGCCTGAACTCCCTCAAGGATGGAGGTGCCGACCTAGTGACAGGGCGACTTTGTGAAGAATGCAGACAGCGCCAAATGAAGATGGCTCCCTACCTCAAAAACAAAACAAAGCAAAGCAAAACAAAAAACCTTAAGAGAAAATAAACCAAAAAAAAAGCAAGGAGAAATTAAACTCCAAGTCTGAGTGTGTAATAATGAACATAGCCCAGCCCTTGGCCTGCTCTGACCCTAAAAGTGGAAGGCAACTTGGAACCTTGGGGAAAAGCAGCTGGGAATTTTTATACCTATGTGTATTTTAAAGAATCACCCCCACACACACAAGAAAGCAGATTATAAAAGTACTAAATACTGACTTTTCTCTCTAATTTTTACCCTCTCATCTTCTACCCAGAGAAAACCACTGTTGACATTTGGGTGTATGTATGTATGTTTTAAATTAAACAAAGTGGAGTTAGTTGACACACTGTGCTGTAATCTACTCCCTCCCCTCCCTTCCACCCATGTGTGCACTTTACAGTAGCGCCAGCTGGATCAACTTCAAGGGGCCACAAGCCCACTAATCATGCCCACCCAGAACATCCAGAAGCAGCCATCCTGCAGCTGGAAGGCAAATAAAAGCTTTCAAGGCCCTGGGGGGTGAAGAAATGCCCACAGTCAAGCAATTACTACTTCAGCTCACAACTGTCACAAAGTGTCTACCTGGCAAGAGTGTCCCCCGCCGACTTGAGACAGGTCTGTTTTGGAGAAGAGATTGGGCCACCCACAGCACACGTGCTCTTCCAGCCAAGGGAAACCGAATGCAGGTGGGGGGAGGGGGCTTTCAGTGGGACACCCAAAATGCCCAAGACCAAAAACCAACCACCCTGCTTCAACTATGAGATATCCCGAAGCAAAATATACGCGTTATCCCAACTTGATCCACTCTTCTGAGGTAACACGGCATTACACCAAAGCAAGGTGACAGTCGTAAACCTGACCAAGGCCCTTAGAAGCCTGGCCTGCCAGGCCCCCAGCCTGCGCCTGCTCTGCTGTAGGATGCCGAGCCAAGAGCTTCCCTCGGAGCCTTACCTGGAGCTTGCGGGCCATGGCCACCACCTCGTGGTCAGGGGGGTTGTACTTGTAGCAGTTGGAGAACATCAATCGGACGTCAGCACCGAATTCCTGAGCATCGCGGTACTCGCGGGCCTCTAGTTTAGACTGGGAAGACAAGGGAGGTCTTGGTCAGCCATGTCTGCTCCCGTTCCAATGGGGAGTCAGCAGCAGGGACAGCTGCCCACAGGAGCAAGCCAGCTTCTCAGTGGCTCTGGGATCAACCCAGACCCTGGAGGAGGAGAGGTCACCGCTCTAGTTCTCAGTGTCAAACGGACAAGGAGACACTTTAACAGCATCCCAGGGCCAGGAACTACCCTGCTAGGATGCCAAACCTACTCGCTGGGGTCACTATCTGGCTAAGGGGCAAGTGGACATAGAATCCACTAAGACAGAGCTTCCTTAGTAAGCCAGACCCATTAAGGGAGGGCTGGGACCAGTTCTGACCTGGCATATAACTTGTCTTGGTAACACAGGATGGGACACTGGTCAAAAGGAACACATTGTCCCTTGTTCTGCCTGTTCCACATTTGGGCAGACTTACTCCATTCGCAGAAGAAAAATGTGAAAAAGATTAAAATAAACAAATATAACCAGCTAGGCCTCAAATACTACTGTGAAAATGTCACATTTGTCATGTGCCTCCCGCCAAAAGGAGACATCATGGTCCTCTCCATGACACAGAGGCCGCCAGTCACCAACTCCCAAATTCCCAGAACATCCACTGTGGGCACTGGGCCCCTCAGCCATGGAGAGCTCATCCTCAGAGGAGGGGCGGCAGCACTGCCGTGACCCAAATCGTGGAGCACGCTGCCTTGAAGAACATCCCCACAATTCCCAGCAGAGGGCGCTGGGCTTCTCTGGGCTTGAGGCCCCTCTAGGATGGGCCTAGGAGGTTCTTATTTTCCTTGTCCCAGGAAACCCCGCCCCCAGCGTGAGGGGCACATCTGCTCACCTTGATTGTGCTCATGTCCATGGGGTGCTTGATGATGTCACAGTAGTCATGAAGGCCCAGCGCCTCCACGTCCACGGGCTTGTAGAATGGCCAGGCATAGGCTGCATGCTTCTTGGCAAACATCTCCTTGAGGATGCCACTGCAGCACTTAAGCTGCTCTGAGACCTTGCTGCTCTTATCTGGAGCTGGGTGCTGCTGTGAGTCGGGCACATCCTTCTTTGGGGGCTTCACAGGCCGGCTACTCTCCCGCCGGGGGCCCAGCTTGGTGGTCTTGGGCTCTGGGGGCAGTGAGGGTGGCTCATGAATGGGGTCGATGGTGGTAGGGGTAGTTGTGTCCGCTTTCCTCTTAACCCCCTTCTTTGTCTGCAGAGAGCACAGTGCAACAGGCACAATCAGAGGTTGTGGCCAGCACAGCTGGCCCTCAGGTCACCCTGCCAGGTCCTCTCCAGGGTTCCAGCATTCACAGGGACCAGGGCTCAAAGCTAATTCCACAGCAAAGGACCAAGGACAGGGAGACCCATCCCACCACTCTGCTCTGCAGCTGGGACGGTGGCAGAAGAAAGCTGAAGACTTAGTGCAGGGTCTGCTAGTAGGGTCAGACAGCCCCGCTGCGGTAGGTTCCTACTTAATGCCAGGAACTCTCCCAGAGCCAAGCCTCACCACTCGGGCGGGCCACCCAGGGTAGGCACATTTCAGAGACCATGCAGGCACCATCTACAAATGTGCACAGTCCAAATTAGAAATGGGGGAGAGGGGACAGTTGCCCCTGGGAGGTGTCACTCAGCTGAGGGCCATCTGGGGCAGCAGGGCGGCAGCTTCTGGGCTATGCTGACTAACAAGCCCGAGCCTCCCAGAAAGAACCACAAGTGCCTCCGAGCAGGGAAGGCCCTATGTGAAGCAGTGGGAAGACGGATGCCTGTCTCCTGCAAACCTCAGTGCTGTGGAGCAGACAAGAGAGGGGACTAGCTGAGGCACGCACAGGGGATGCTCACCTTCACAGGCTGTGGGGCAGCTGCAATAATGGGCGGGTGGCTCTGCATGGGCTGGGGGACTGGCGCGGGAGGGGGTGGCGGCTGAGGGGGCGCCGGCGGGGGTGTCTGCAGTGCCTGGGGGGGCACCACTGTCATCACAGGAGTCTGGACGATGAGGTCTGGGGTGACTACAGGGAAGGGGTGAGGCGTGGCCTGCACGGGTGGAGGGTTCTGCTGAGGGGTCTGGATCTGCGGAGGAGTCGATGCTTGCGTTGTGTTTGGTACCGTGGAGACGCCAGGTTTTGCTGTCCCTACCAATCACAAAAGGGACAGGTGGTTAAATGTCGAGCCTAACATGCTGACTGACCTTGTATGGACACTGTCACATGTGGTGAGCACACATCTGGATGGGCATGGCACACAGTGTCACCATAACTTTTTGCCTAAGAGAACAGCCTAAACACCCCAGACCTTGGCCAAGTCTGTCCACCTACCCTGGGGCTCTGAGAGCAGCAGTGCACCACATCCCACACTTTCCGGGTGTTCTGGTTGCAAGTCCCAACCTGGGCACAAAGACTCCCTCATGAGCATGGAGGCCTGGGCCAAGGAGGCAGGAAGCACATGCTGAGAGTCAGCCCTGGAGACTATGGATGTAGAGCAAGGGAAAGCTCCTAGGAAATTTCAGGCAGAGCTGTCCTCATTCCCAGCAGCGCTGCCTTCTGAGTAAGCATTTCTGGCAGGGGGCCGGCTTCAGCAGCCCTGGCCAAGGTGTGTGGAACCTAGCAAGCCCCCACATCCCTGAGCCAGAGGAGGCTGGGCGGTGGCAGGCCTTGGTGATCAACTCTGCCTGCCTCCCCGCAGCTGTGAAAGTGAGTGCAAACCCCCAATGCCTCATACTGCCCTTTTGGTTCTACGGGTAATGGGGTGACCCTCTAGGCCAGCTCTCCTTGTCTAACCTTCAGCATTGCAGGGTATCTAGCTGACCCCTTTCTGCTCCCATGAAGTCACTGCTTCTGAACAGGGTGGGAAGTCAGGTGAAAGCCTTTTCCTTATAGAAGCAGATGGCTCAGAGCACAGGCCACCTGGTAAGCATGGCCCTTCTGCAGCACAAAGCTGCGGGTGGCAACATGCGGAAGGCAGCTGTCAGGGCGTTTCCTAGACAGAAACATTTCATGCTTTCTATTCCCCAACCAGCTGCCATCCCATGTCAGGCTGAGAGTCCAGGAGCAGGGAGAGGGGTGGGGGCTGCAGGGAGATGGGTGGGGGCAGAGGTAGACCAGGAGGGCTTGATGTAGACCTCAGAGGACTGAGCAAAGAAAAGCAGGTATGGCTGTGGCACCAGTGCATTAAGATAATTCAGCCAGGCTGGAGGCTTGGGATATTAGTTAGAAGTGCCTTTGGTCAAGTTAATTTCTTTTCTCTAAAATGGAAAAGCAAAGACTATGGCACTGATGGGGTGAAAAACTCAGATACGGTAAACATGCTTTGAGAAAGTTGTGTTTTTAACCAAGGACTATGAAAACAGGAAGGGCCCAATCATTTCTACTTTCTGAGACGGCCCACAGCAATGTGACCTCTGAGTAAGGGCCACCACACCCCAACAGCAACACGGCAGCCAGGGCACATCTAATGCAGGCATCCCGCCCCCACTCCTAGTCCTCCACTGAACGTGGAGGAGCAGACTGGGGAGAAATAAAGACAGTGAATTTCCTTGCTATGTCAGTGTGAGGCGCACTACCTGCTTCTTTCCTCCCACGTCCTCTTCCTTTGGCCTGGACTATCATGATCTCTGTTTCTTCTGTGGGCAGTTCATTGATTTTTTGCAAGAAGAGCTTCTCCAGAGCTTCTGCCATTAAGACTATGTCATCTCCAGGCTGGAAGAGGAGACACATAGGGTGAGGGTCAGAAAGTCCTCCACACCTTTCTAGAGAGCAAGAGCTCCCCACCCTGGCCCCTGCCCCAAAGCCTTAAGCATCATAGTAAGGGTCCTTCCCTGATCTGAACCCCAAAGAGCCACACTGTCACACTACCAGACGTCACAGAGGGTCACGTGCCTGCAGGTCTGCTGGGCTAGCACCTGTCCATCTGCACCTCGCTCTCTATTCTTTTAAGCTCTGGCCGGAGAAACCATCCTTAGGCCATAAGCACTGTTCTGCCAGTCACTGACAGGGGTTCTCCTAGTATTAGGGATTCCTTTGACACAATTCAACTTCACTACTAATACTGGATTTACAGGAGATTTCTTGCCACAGACACATTAGCAGGGCTCGGACAGTGCTCCCCATTGTACCCCCAGACTGTTCACTTGGGCTTGGAGTGACTCCCATCTGGAATGGCCTTACAGGTCCCCACTCTGTTGCCTGCCTGTGACATGCTATCCCACTTAGCTCTACAGTGAGAGCCTCATCTGTGTACATTTCACTGAAACTTAGTGGTGAAACTCAGGCCTATCACTTCTGGGCAATTCCACCCACTACACCAGCACAGCCCAGAATCTGGGTTCTATATAGTCTCCCTCCAGAGCCATTCTATTTGAAGGGTTGGTTCATCTGTGGTCTGAACTATAAGTAAATGATTGGGCTTTCACAGTATAGCTGAGCCGAAAGGTGTGACTATAGGATTAAGCAGTGATCCTCAACTCTACGTGTAAGATTAAATGACCTCAATTCCATGTCATGAGTTGTCAGTGGTCAGGCCCATAGTTCCAGATACGGCAGTCCCCACCATACCTTCTCTCACATTATAGCTTCTGTTTGAGCACACCACTGCTCAACATTTTAGTGGGTACCTTCTTGCCAATTCATGTCACCCAAACAGATTTTTTAATGAGTTGTCACTGTCCTTCTCACACCTTCTCTTACTAGACAGGCTCAAGGACCAAATTCCTAAGGGCATCAAAAGCACATGCTTCAACCCTCCTACTGGTGGGAATGCAAATTAGTTCAACCATTGTGGAAAGCAGTATGGAAATTCCTCAAAAAACTCAAAATAGAAATACCATTTGACCCAGGAATTCCACTCCTAGGAATTTACCTTAAGAATGCAGCAGCCCAGTTTCAAAAAGACATGTGCACCCCTATGTTTATCGCAGCACTATTTACAATAGCCAAGAAATGGAAGCAACCTAAGTGTCCATCAGTAGATGAATGGATAAAGAAGACATGGTACATATACACAATGGAATATTATTCAGCCATAAGAAAACAAATCCTACCATTTGCAACAACATGGATGGAGCTAGAGGGTATTATGCTCAGTGAAATATGCCAGGCGGAGAAAGACAAGTATCAAATAATTTCACTCATACGTGGAGTATAAGTACAAAGAAAAAAACGGAAGGAACAAAACAGCAGCAGACTCACAGAACCCAAGAACGGACTAACAGTTACCAAAGGGAAAGGGACTGGGGAGGATGGATGGGAAGGGAGGGATAAGGGGGAAAAGGGGGGCATTACGATTAGCGGACATAATGTGAGGGTGAGGGGGCACGGGGGCTGTACAACATGGAGAAGACAAATAGTGATTCTATAGCATCTCACTACGCTGATGGACAGTGACTGTAATGGGGTATGGGGACTTGATGATGGGGAGTCTAGTAAACACAATGTTGCTCATGTAATTATAGATTAATGATACCAAAAAAATACTGGCCTCCATCCCAGAGGCTGAAACCAGTTAAAAAAAAAGCACATGCTTCAAGCTACCCAGGACAGCTTGGAAGTACAAGGCCAGCACCCTCTGTTACCTCTGCCTCCAAACAAGTCTTCTCCCAGCACCCCCCTTCTCCTCGCCTCCCCTCCCCACAGGGCAGCTGCACACTGGCCCCACACCTCACCTTGTTGTAGATGTAACAATTTGTAAACATAGTGTTGAAGTCCTGGATACATTCCTGAGCATTCCAGTAATAGTTGTTTTCCAAGCGCTTCTTTATTGTTCCCATATCCATAGGTGTTTTAATGATCTTATAGTAATCCTGGAGAGCAGAGAGAGCAAAAGGCCGGGTCACCTCCGCAGCCGCACAGCAGTCCTAAGTGGGCCTGCAGATCTCACTTGAGGTTGCTCCACAGGCACAGACCGAGGCTCTTCCGCAACCTCAGCCAGCAATCTCAAGGGGAACCCCAGGATGAAGTGGGCCAGGGGAGGGGAGTGCACCACTGCGGGGTGGCAACTGGGCGGGAAAATGGGCAAGTTTGCCAACTATGCTGATCTGGGAACAGGTTGTCTTTATTGAGATCGATGGGTGTTTTCCCCCTTATGTTAAATGAATATCCTTTCATTTTTAATAACAGAAGCACACAGCCCTTTAAAAAGTAGGTCTTATCTAGTAAAACAACTGTGGCAGGTTCTACTTTCTCCCCACCATTCGAGATTTTTACACGTCCATAAAATGCAAAATCTTACGGAGCCAGCCCTGGGGCCCACCCGGAACAACCGGACCCCTCGCTTCCTGTCAGGCTGAGGGGCACAGCCAGGAGCCCCACTTTCAGTCGAGTTCACACACATCCTTTTCTTTTACCTGCACACAATCTACCACCAAGTGACCATTAGCATCTGGAAACTGTCAAACGACTTAGCAGGTTAAGAAAGTAAGAAGTCTGGACAGCCTTCACCATCCTCACTGAAACCCCAGCAGGCCCACCCATCAAACCTTTGGCCCTCAGTCTTCAAACGGGAAGACCTGGTGGCAGGTATGCATGCCCTAACGCCCTTCAAATCAAACTACTACTGTCACCGCCTTCCTCTAAAAATCTAAACCTATTCTAAAACCAAATGTTTATTTTTAAAAACACAGGAGGAACTCAGGGACAGATCGGGCAGCACCTGGATTTCTATGTGGAAGGACTGCAGAGGGCCAGGTAGGGGGACCTGCATGCAGCCAGCCAGGCCCACTGAGAACTGCATTCTCTGAGGCTCCTGTAATTAGGCTTGGGTAGGGTATCAACCAAGTGCAAGTGAAAGCCCCAACAATGGCAGAGGGGCAGGCCTAGCCTTTAGCAAGGACCAAAGTCCTGCCCGGGAACAGCGGTGGATGTACGGGAAAGGGAAGCATAGGGTGTGAGGTTTTGAGTTGCTCAGACACCCAAAGGAAAGGAACAAAAACTGCCAGCTTACATGTAAGGGCTGACAGATGAGTGCCTGGACCCAACAAGGGCTGCAGGTACATGCCAAGGTTCCCTGGCCAGAAGGCTGCAAGAGGAGACTGAACCAGACTTTCTACTGGCTATTATACTATGCTCTGACCAGCTTTCCCAAGAGAACCAATTCCAAATATATCTGCCCAAGTGAAAATTTAGATTTATTCTATGGCCAAAGGTCTGTTAGAATGGTGCCAGGGGCTTGAACTGGCCATGGTGTGTCAGTGGCCCAAGGGCAGACAGGACAGGGGACCAGGGCAGAGAGGAGAAAAGATGTGGGAGGAAGACAAAGGTGGGGCAGGGGAAGGACCTGACCAGGAGGCAGTGGGTTTAGGGGCGTGGCAGCCCAACCACCCGCATGTATTGAATGAAAGAGGCAGACACCAGAGGCCAGACCACACAGGTAAAGACTTCAAAGGTGTCAAAACAGAAAGAGAAGGAACACTTTTTAGGGTGGCCCTGTTAACATCTCCTGCAGGATGGGTGGGTCCCTGGAAAACAGGGCTCTAACATGACTCCACTCGGTGGGTCAACAAGCCCGCCCCTCTGGATCAGCTCCTGGCTCTTCCACCTCTCTGGAGATATGGGATCAGTGCCACTGTCCTTCCACCTCTTCTTGCTAAGTCAGAGCTGTGGAGGGTGGCATCAGTGGTCAGAGACAGGGGCTCACCCTGTGCCCCTGGGGAGCCTGGCCTCCACAGCTCAGAGATGGCCTCAAATTTCCAACCCCTTTGGCCTGACAACAACAGACCACCTAGGCTGTGGCTGGGATACTACCTTCTTGGGATCTCAGGCCCCATGGACCCCCATTCTCCTCTGCCTACACCCTCTCACCTTCGGCCTTTTTCTGAACACACCAACCCCTCTTCCACGCTGACCCTGCCGCGCTTTCCCTTCAAAGCCAAATTTCTTGAAATGATGGCTTCGTATCCTCACCTTCGCATTCACACCGCCGTGAATCTGGTTTCTACGTCTGCGTCACATCTTCCTAAGGTCACCAATGCCCTCCTAAAGGCCAACAGGAGGGTCAGGTCGGAATCCTCATCTCTTTGACCTCCCTGTAGCCTCTGATGTGGAAAATGGGGGACAGCTCTCTGCTAGCCTCTGAAGTGGAAAATGGGGGACGGCTCTCTGCTGCAGGCCTCCCACCTCCCTCAGTGCTGTAAATGCTGTGGCCCCCTGGGTTCTTCCCCACCCTGCTCCTTATCTCCCCATTCTTTGCATTTGCTCTGGGAAGATCACCCTCACTTGTGGACACTGCATGGCCCAGCTCAGCCCAGCCTAGTCCACTAGCCCGGCCAGAGGGTGCTGCAGCAAGCTCTCCCAAGAGCCTCCCTCCAGAGACTGGCAGATGGCTCTACTCCTTGTCATGGTCATCAGCAAGAGTGGCCTTCAGAGTACAGATCTGGTGAAGACCCTCTTTGCCTCCACTCCCTTTCTTGAGCCAGTTCATGACCCAGACCTGTAGTGTCCCTCCTGACTCACTTCTCCTGAGTGCAAGTGATGTGCTCAGCAGACAGTACTGGACAGCTGTCACAGACACAGAAGCTTTCAATCCAGGAGGATCCTGCTGGCGCTTTTATCTTTTTGAAACTTGATATCTGGCAGAGGCCGAGGTACCTACACCCATGCAGTTCTAACACAGGCCTCTGCCTGGGTTAACGGCAACAATCATCTCATTCCAATCCCCTCGCCCTGGGCATGTGGAACTAGAATCTGGCAAATACGACAGAGGACAATTTAAAAACCATTAGTCCTTGGTGTTCTGAAGAAAAAGGTTAAAGCATTTATCCTGTTTGTTCCCCAAGGTTCAGTTAGACATACAAGTTGAGATTCCAGAACCATTTGCTAGGGATGTGGGTAAACGCAAAAGCCTTAAGGGAGAGGGGCAGGGGTACAAAACAAGCGCAAGTGCCATGTGACCACGATGAGACGTGCATGCATGATGGGGACACTGGCAGCCGGGGGCAAAGCTGCACCCACACCCCCTTCTCCAGGGGACCACATCTATGTACTTGCTCCCGGGGCGATACTCCACTACCTTTCCCACCCTGTGCTCTGGGCAATGATGATGGCACCAGCACCCAAAGAGGTACTGCAGCAAGCCTGACGCCCTTCCACACTGCCTGACCAACCAAGTCTATTTCTTCTGGGCCAGCTGACCCCGCCTGAGAAGAGGGCCTCGGACACTCAGTGACCCCCATAGAATCAGAAGGAAAATTGCAAGCACTCCTTCACCCCTATTTCAACCTCTCTAGATAGCACTTCCCAGAATCCCAACCCCTAAGAACCCAGTTACTGCGTAAGCCAAGTAGCGGGTCCTCTCTCCCCCTCCATCAGAACCACCGAAACCCCTCTTGCAAGGGCCACATGGGTGCTGGAGTGCAGGGCTGGGCCCCATGCTTTCACAGTTACCCTAAAGGCAGGCAGCCTGAGGAGGGCAGCCAGGGGCCCCACACAGGCTACTCACAGGGAGGTTTAGCTTGACGGCGTCCACAGGCTGCTGGAAAGGCCACGCAAACTGGTGTTTCCATAGTGTCTTGAGCACCACTTTGAGCAAATACTGCAGCTGGTTGGTCTGCCTCCTGGGCCTGCTGGGGTTGGAGGTCTCTGGGGGCGGGGGGTTGCTGCCGGCTGCGCTGGCTTGCGGGGGCTGGGCCTGGGCCTGAGGCGTAGACATCTGGGTAGTTTCTAGTCCATCCCCCATTACTGGTGGATTTCTCAATCTTGTCCCAGGGCCGCTCTCCGCAGACATGCTACTGATCCCATCACATTCTCCACCAGGCACTCTACAAGGAAGAAAAAAGCCACCATCAGAGACCAGGCAGCAGATAGGCGCCAGTTGTAAGGACATGAGGATGTGGCCTCTGTGGGCTGAGCTCCTCTCGTGCAGCCTGGTCAGGGTGGCTGAGGAGCCACTCCGTGAAATGATTCAAAGCCCCCAGCACCTGCTCTCCTCCAGAGATCAGGCACCAATGGCGAGGGACAGGGCATGGGGGCAAAAGCTAACCAGGGACTACAGGCACTATCGAGTTCACAGGAAATGGGGAACAATGAGCAAGAAACCAGGTTGTCAAATCTGAAACCAAATTTTAGGGGACCCTGCCTGTGTGGGAGAGAAGATATCTGCCAACCCCAAATATATTGTTTACATTAAAATCTTTGCATGTGTGGCTCACAAAGCATCAAGGCAAGTCAGTATTCTGCTTGGTTAGCAGGTCAAGCACGGAAGAGCAGGGAGGCCAGGCCACATGCTCTCAAATGGCGCCCACAGTCACTGCTGAATGCTCAGGACAAAGCCTGATGCTCATTAAGGACACTGTCATGGTGACTTACTGCATGCTTACTGATCAGAGAAAGTCCTGGTAACCTAAATATGAATCTACACTCAACCTGTTTTATTAACCAGCTTTTCAAAACTTTATTTATAAAGGTATAAAGAGGAACTACCTCTGACCTGCCCAGGGGGTGGGAGACCCCCGCCCGATGCCTGTGCGAGCACCCTGTCCTGTGCACTCCCCTCACCAGGACCACCCGAGCTCTGGGCCATGCCAACAATGCAAACCCTGCCACAAGTATCCTTGCAGTTGCGATTTTGTGCACTTGTTCAGTTACTCTAACAAGGCAACCACAGGTCAGAGTTCACCTTTTTATTGCCAAACTGCCCCCAGCAACACCTTACCCACCCACCCCCACCTACCTGCAGCACCTATTTGCAAGGAAAATACACCTGCTGAAATGTGTACCGATCATACACATCCTTTCTGTGCACTATGTTTCTGACATTTTTCTTCTGTCAAAAAAGGGCAACTCTCAGCTTTAAACCCAATCCCTGGGGCAAGAAGCACTTTTTCAGTTAGCAACTACCTGCATGTAATGAACATCTCCAAAAATAAGGAGTTCAAAGGAGTGGAGGCAAGAAAAACCTCTCTGGCTAAGGAAGCCAGGCAAAGGAAAAGAGGGCCGATTTTATGGCAACAGGACTTTGGTAGGCACAGGAGACAAGAAAAGACTAGGTGAGCCGGCTGGCTCTGTCAGGGCTTTCTTTCCGCAACACAACCGGCACTTGCTAGGCACTCTAGCTGCTGATTAATTACTTTATATATTCAATCCAAGTAGAATTTAAACCAAGGTTTCCACACAATGGTTTCTGTACATGCAGTTCTGGCAAATTACCCGATTTAATTTAAAAGCACCAGGGGAAAGCTTGTTATGTAAAAGCAAATTGGTAGTTAGTCTGTCATGGGGAATAGCAGAGAGCTGGACCTCCTGGCTCATGGCTGACAGGCTGACTTGCCCTGCACATGGGTCCTGGTTGCAGGGTGAGCCCAAGTGCTGACAAAACCAACACAGCTAGGGAGACAGCTTTCTTTTCAGGGTGCTCTGGCTGACCATAGGGCCAGCCATCAGATGGTTGGAGGTCACGTGAAGAGAGCACTGCCCCAAGGGAGAGGCTTCCGCAAGAAGGGAGTTACGTGAGCAGCTCAAGTGCATCTTGCACGAAACCCTGACTCTTAACACATTCAGTCTGGGAACTCAACCTGTGTTTTGCTTTAAAGAGGAAGGATTACTTTTACCCTTTTTCAGCAAACAGGTTAAGAGATTTAAGAGTGGCTTTTGCCTATTCAGAGATGGGATGCCAATCACCTAAAAAAACACTGAATAATTCATTAATCCTTTAACTCACAGGAGGGGACAACACTATGGACAGAAACACACCTTCCACCTGCATGGGAACATCCAAGGTGCTGGAGAGAGACCACGTCACAGCAGGGTGGGTTAGGTCAGAGATGGTTGGTCTTGAATCTGATGCTAAAGTTTAGTGGTTAACAAGATCCAAATGCATCCGAGATACCAAATGAGAATTTCAGTCTGTGCCCTCCCAGGGTACTCCGGAGACCCAAGGGTGGGAGGGATAGCTCCCTCCTTTGGCAACTTCCAAGACAGGCATGATCTACCTGGAGGGTGCCAGCCTGGGAAGTATGTACACTTACAGGAATGGGGATTAAGGATGGTTCTGTGGGTGCAAAGCTATTTCCTGGTACCTCTCCCACCTGGGTGATAGAGATGCGGAAAGGGCACCCAGAGCTAAACTAGACAGGGACTAGTGGTGGGAACAGGCTGAGCGGCAGCCTGTGGAGAGCATCCCCCGAGCCGAGAGAGCAGGGCACCAGGAGTCTGGGACCAGAGAGGATCATTTCCCTGAAGCAACTCCATGGGCATGCAAAACATTGCATTCGCACAAGTTTGCAGGAACACCAGGAGGACAATAGTTTCCAAAGGCAGATGTGACTGGTTGCTCCGCCTCAGGCTCAGGGGAATACTAGGCACTTCCCTCTCCCAACAAGGGTGCTTCTGATACCAGTCTGGCCAGAAGTAAAGGGCCTAGGGCATGAACCAGGGCATGGAGCAGGGATGCAGGCACACCTCGAACCAGAGACTTAAGTAAATGTGCCCCGATGGAAGCAGAAAGGAGGCCACATCCGGATCTAGGATGGAGGCACACACAGGCTAGGGTAAGGTACAGAACCTGCAGAAAGAGCATGTTCTGAGGAGGGGACAGAGACCAAGACTCTAGGCTGACTCACACCACCACGAGCAAGACACTGGGGAAGGGAAGGCCAAGAGCACATCCCTGCTTACCCATTGCGCTTGCAAGCAGGGTGTGATAGGCAGCGAAGGAGGGGGCCGAGGGACGTAGTGCCCAGAAGATGTGTTTGGCTGTGCACAGAGCCTTGCAGACAGAAAGTGTGCCTTCATTCTGGGGGATGAAGCAGCAACGAAAAGAGGGTTTCTCCATGCTGAGAGCAGAACTTCAATCTCAGAGAAGCAGGTCTCAGCCACGTGCAGGGTGATGGGGCCCTGGCTGGAAAGCGTTTAATCACTTGGCGCACGTTCCCTCTTTTCTTTTCATTCTTGTGTCAGTACATTCCCAGTACTGACCAGGGAAGCCCCTGTTTGGGGCTAGTGTGAAAGGCTCTCTGCTCAGCGGTGTCAGCAGACAACACTATTGTCTGGATGGAATTTAACGGTGTCTTGTTCTCATGGTATTTAATTTTACTGATATCTAGTGTGGCTTTTGATTTAGTTTCCTTTCAGAATAAAAGTACTATAAACAAAACAGTAAACTTAAAAAAAGAAAAACAATTAAGGGATATAAGAATCAAGACATGTCAGGGGGTGAGGCAGGAGTGTGAAGGCAGTGGGACTCCAGGAGGGGCAACCACATACACAGAGGTCACCTGGCTTTATGGTCTCCAACTGTGGCCCTTTTCATGGAAGCCAGACAACAGCACTGCTAGCTCCAGGTGGAGGAGCCAGTGGGCCAGGAAGAGTGTGTGGGGAAAATTGCAGAAGACAGAGGGAGGGAGGACAGAGAGGCACTCATGGGCTTTGCGGACAGCTGGTAGATGGGGTAATCACATACCGGGCAATTTAAGTATCCAGGTGTGGGGCCTGTGAACAAGTGAGGGAGAAAGGGATGAACAACACAGGTGACAAGGCAACTGGCCAGGAGCCTTTGGTCCAGTGGCCACGGATGAGGCACAGAACACAGGACGCGCTGAGTGCTTATACATAAGCACAGGGTGTGGGGTGAGGGCGCAGGGGGCGTGGCACTCAAAAAAAAGGAAACATGTCAGCGGGATTTAAGGATATTTGGAGTTGGCTGGGAGAGGGCTTCCATGCAGCTGGACCCACAAGCCCAAAGGAATAAGAGGGGACAAGTGTAAATGTGGCCTATAATGAAAGGAAACCTGTATATGTTCGAGAAGCAAGTCTGCAAGGGAGACTGGCATTAAGTGAGGACAAAGAATGATATGCAGTTTGGTTTCCACTATTAGGTTTTTCTAGAAAGCAGCTTGGGAATACAGGTGAACCTCACAAGGAGGTCATGTTCTGTCAGCCACAAGGACACAGACTGCCAGGGGGCTGAGCCAAGGATGTCCCATCAGAAAACAGCCCCATAAACTTTCCATTAGGTAAAGACATTGTGGAAATCCCCAAGCAATGTCCTGAGGCAGGATGCAGTCGATGTCAGCGACTTCTGGAGCTGCTCGGCTGGGGCTAGATCTTTCTCTCTTTAAATGGACTCTCCAAGGGATAGAGGGCTCTGGATATAACTATTTTTCTTCAAGCCAGGTCCAGGTGGGGGGCCCTTGAGCCAAGGGAGCTGAATTCTCTGTTTACAAAATGAATGGAGGAGCTCTTTCTACAGAAAACCTGATCCTCAAACTTTGCTGTCATCTGTGCTTTAAACCACTACCTCCACCACAAAAGTCAAAACATCCTTCATGGCCAGCCTGCTCACGTTTGACACATAGTAACATTTAAATCTTCAAACAACTCTGGGACTGTTTCAGGCCTCCTCCACACTTTTTTTTTATAGAGGATTTTTTTAATTTTATTTTAATATAATTTATTTTATTATCATTAATTTACAATTACATGTGCAATATTACGATTATTAAACTACCCCTTCATCAGGTCCCCCCCACCAACCCCATTACAGTCACTGTCCATCAGCGTAGTGAGATGCTATAGAATCACTACTTGTCTTCTCTGAGTTGTACTGCCCTCCCCGTGCCCCTCCAACATTACATCTGCTAATCGTAATGCCCCTTTTTCCCTCTTATCCCTCCCTTCCCGCCCATTTTCCCCAGTCCCTTTCCCTTTGGTAACTATTAGTCCGTTCTTGGGTTCTGTGAGTCTGCTGCTGTTTTGTTCCTTCAGTATTTTTTCTTTGTTCTTATACTCCACATATGAGTGAAATCATTTGATACTTGTCTTTTTCGGCTTGGCTTATTTCACTGAGCATAATACCCTCTAGCTCCATCCATGTTGTTGCAAATGGTAGGATTTGTTTTCTTCTTATGGCTGAATAATATTCCATTGTGTATATGTACCACATCTTCTTTATACATTCATCTACTGATGGACACTTAGGTTGCTTCCATTTCTTGGCTATTGTAAATAGTGCTGCAATAAACATAGGGGTGCATCTGTCCTTTTCAAATTGGGCTGCTGCATTGTTAGTGTAAATTCCTAGGAGTGGAATTCCTGGGTCAAATGGTATTTCTATTTTGAGTTTTTTGAGGAACCTCCATACTGCTTTCCACAATGGTTGAACTAATTTGCAGTCCCACCAGCAGTGTAGGAGGGTTCCCTTTTCTCCACATCCTCGCCAACATTTGTTGTTGTTTGTGTTTTGGATGTTGGCCATCCTCACTGGTGTGAGGTGATATCTCATTGTGGTTTTAATCTGCATTTCTCTGATAATTAGCGATGTGGAGCATCTTTTCATGTGCCTGTTGGCCATCTGAATTTCTTCTTTGGAGAAGTGTCTATTCATGTCCTCTGCCCATTTCTTAATTGGATTATTTGCTTTCTGTTTGTTAAGGTGCATGAGTTCTTTATATATTTTGGATGTCAACCCTTTATCAGATACGTTTTTTATGAATATATTCTCCCATACTGTAGGATGTCTTTTTGTTCTACTGATGGTGTCCTTTGCTGTACAGAAGCTTTTCAGCTTGATATAGTCCCACTTGTTCATTTTTGCTTTTGTTTCCCTTGCCCGGGGAGATATGTTCATGAAGAAGTTGCTCATGTTTATGTCCAAGAGATTTTTGCCTATGTTTTTTTCTAAGAGTTTTATGGTTTCATGACTTACATTCAGGTCTTTGATCCACCTTGAGTTTACCTTTGTGTATGGGGCTAGACAGTAGTCCAGTTTCATTCTCTTACATGTCGCTGTCCAGTTTTTCCAACACCAGCTGCTGAAGAGGCTGTCATCTCCCCATTGTATATCCAAGGCACTTTTATCAAATATTAATTGACTGTATATGTTTGGGTTAATGTTTGGATTTTCTATTCTGTTCCACTGGTCTGTGGGTCTGTTTTGTGCCAATACCAAATTGTCTTGATTACTGTGGCTTTGTAGTAGAGCTTGAAGTCAGGGAGTGTAATTCCCCGTTTTATTCCTCCTTCTCAGGATTGCTTTGGCTATTCGGGGTCTTTTGTGGTTCCATATGAATTTTAGAATTATTTGTTCCAGTTCATTGAAGAAAGCTGTTGGTAGTTTGATAGGGATTGCATTGAATCTGTAGATTGCTTTAGGTAGTATAGCCATTTTGACAATATTTATTCTTCCTAGCCAAGAGCATGGGATGCATTTCCATTTGTTAGTGTCCTCTTTAATTTCTCTTAGGAGTGTCTTGTAGTTTTCAGAGTACAGGTCTTTCACTTCCTTCGTTAGGTTTATTCCTAGGTATTTTATTCTTTTTGATGCAATTCTGAATGGAACTGTTTTTCTGATTTCTCTTTCTGTTAGTTCATCATTAGTGTATAGGAAAGCAACAGATTTCTGTGTGTTAATTTTGTATCCTGCAACTTTGCTGAATTCAGATATTAGTTCTAGTTGTTTTGGAATGGAATCTTTGGGGGTTTTTATGTACAGTATCATGTCATCTGCAAATAGTGACAATTTGACTTCTTCTTTACCAATCTGGATGCCTTGTATGTCTTTGTTTTGTCTGATTGCTGTGGCTAGGACCTCCAGTACTATGTCAAATAACAGTGGAGAGAGTGGGCATCTCTGTCTTGTTCCCGATCTTAGATGAAAAGCTTTCAGCGTCTCGCCGTTAAGTATGTTAGCTGTGGGTTTGTCATATATAGCCTTTATGATGTTGAGGTACTTGCCCTCTATACCCATTTTGTTGAGAGTTTTAATCAGGAATGGATGCTGAATTTTGTCAACTGCTTTTTCAGCATCTATGGAGATGATTATGTGGTTTTTGTTCTTCTTTTTGTTGATGTGGTGGATGATGTTGATGGATTTTCGAATGTTGTACCATCCTTGCATGCCTGGATGAATCCCACTTGATCATGGTGTATGATCCTCTTGATGTATTTTTGAATTCGATTTGCTAATATTTTGTTGAGTATTTTTGCATCTACGTTCATCAGGGATATTGGTCTGTAATTTTCTTTTTTGGTGAGGTCTTTTCCAGGTTTTGGTATTAGAGTGATGCTGGCTTCAGGCCTCCCCCACACTTTAAAGACAGGAAACCAAGGCAGAGACAGGTGACTTACCCGGGAAGTGGAAAGATCGGATATAACCAGCCAGGGGTGGCCCGAAATCTGACGCAATTCCTGGGACATCTCAGTTGACCTTTGAACCAAGAAAGTTTCCATTTGTGAGCTGAACATGCATCCTCAGGAGGGTCCCATGAAAACAGTGGTACAGGCTGGCCCTTCTTAAATAACACAAGGAACTAAAGAACAAGACCCACACACCTGTAATAAGGTCAATTCCATAAGGACTACAGAGGCTCTCAGGTCAAATGTGAAGGCATGATGATCCACGTCTGACAGATAAGATGGGTCTGGAACCACAGGTACTTCCAAGTTTCTTTTAGGAGGCTCTGAGACTACCACTGACAGGTGACATCCATGAGATGCCTAGATCTGTTCTGCACCCACATCTTGAGAAGCCTTGCCCAACCTGCATTTTGCAGCTCAGCCCTCCAAAGACTGACAACATGTAAATCCTTAAGAAAGTTCAAAATGCCACTCACTGGTATTACAGCAAAGGACACAAAGGAAACCAACAAGACTGCCTAGTCTGTTGTGGGCCAAGGAAGAGAGGCACCTGTGAGCAGCTCTAGGTGAAAGCCAGGACCACTTCTCTTAGGCAGACTCGACTAGGTCACTACCTTGGGTAAACTGCTCCCACAGTGTGTGGGCCCCCCATCCCCAAGCCTGCACTGCCCCAGCCCCTCGCATCAATGCTCCAAGCACAATGGCCAGAATGGACCCATTCCGGCCTTTCATTTGCTACACACGGTGACTCCCTGAGACAAGCAGACTCAGAGTTGTTTTGAAGATTTAAATGTTACTATGTCGAACATGAGCAGGCTGTCCAGTAAGGATGTTTTGACTTTTGTGGTGGAGATAGTGGTTTAAAGCACAGATGACAGCAAAGTTTGAGGATCAGGATTTCTGTAGAAAGAGCTCCATTCATTTTGTGAATAGAAAATCCAGCTTCCTGGGCACACACCTGGGAGCCGGAGGGCAGGGCCACATTTCCTTCACTCTTGTCCTTCCAATATACAACAGACGCTCAGTGAATGACATATGCAAAGAAGGCACCCTACAGTGACCACACGATTGCCACTCTGGGGATTCCAGCTCATTTCAAATCTCTGGAAAAGGAAAGCAGACTGCATGCCCCACATGGAAAACTCAGGGACTGCCAGCCTCTCACTGGCTCAGCCAATGCAAGTGGCCCGAGCTATACACCAGGCCTGGAACTCTGTTGTCAACATGACATTCTTCAAGTGGTTAAGCAATAAATACCTGGATGAGTACTGTGAAGGAGGAGGTCAGGGCGAGTGGGCCTGGCACTGGCCAGGAGGCACAGAGGACAGATGCAATAAGGCACAAGTCTGGGGGCAGGAGGGGCACTTCCCTGACTGCAGGAGGTGACGGGGGGTCTGGGGGCACAGTGGCTTGGATGGGGCACTGGAGACAGATTTCAGGGACATTTGGGAAGTAGAGACAACAGGAGAATCCCATTCCTGCCTGGATTTTCATCCTCAATGAGGGTGGGTGCCAGGGTTGCTCTGTGTACTCTGAGTTCTGCCGGAAACTGGGGCTCACTGGAGAGAGGCTGAAAACCCAGAAACTCATAAATCTACCTGCAGATACAAGAAGCAATTTATTGCTTGGATTCTCCAGACACAGTAGACATTGTCTTCAATCAATTCAACTGAAGTATTTGTATCTAAAAGATCCAAAAATGCTGTTCCCTCTCTGTTTT